>LSSL01000687.1:5830-35123 GCA_001953115.1 Smittium mucronatum | reverse complement strand
GGGGGGGGGGGGGGGGGGGGGGGGGGGGTGATATATTTTATATTTCATAGTCAAATTTTGAGAAGGTTCAAATACACGATTTTTCATAGTATCCAAATCTCTACGTTATTAATTTTCCATTTTAAGAATATATGAGAATTTTAATTTTTAAAAATAAATATTAGCTAATATAGGATGATATAAAAAATAATTCTCATATTGATTTAAAATTTTTTGAGCGGATGAGATAATAAAATTCAAATTAGTAAAATTCAAATTCCTATAATTTATAGTATAGAGATTATAAAAATATTATTATAATCATTAAAATTTTCTTAACGCACAATTTATTCAATAATCGTTTTAATTGGGGCATTTAAACATTCTAGTAAAAAAAATTAAAACCTTGCCTCAAACATTTAAAAAAATTCTTATTTATTAGGGGAAAAAATATTCTAAACGCTTTTAAAAAAAGATTAGTTTATATACAAATTCAAATTGATTATATAAAGATCTTTTTTTTGGGGTGAAGAATTTCGCTATAAAAAATTCCTCGATTAAAACTTAGAATTTTTGTAGTAGTTATGTAAAGTGCAGAAATTATACTGCTTTAATAGAAACTAGAGTGAAGTTAGTAACATCTATTGTTATTAATTCGCACTGCACTAGACTATAAGGTTACTGTGTGGTACAATTGTTATTTTTCTTCTTTTATCCTATTTAGATTATGAATATATATAAAAATATGTTAGAGGGATCTTTTTCTCCTAAGAGTGAAATACCTTGCCGTGCTTAAGGGTCTTAAAGTGTACTTTGAAAAGTATACTAAACTAAAATTTCACACAGCTTTGTACTGTTTTTAATCAGGAGTAGTGGGGACAGCGCATAGCAATTCGGAAAGCAGCGATTCCAGATGAGAACTATCTTATAACAGGAGAAATCGATCGTTTAGCATAGCTGGAACATTTATAGTGCACAAATCTGGGGTTAAAAAGTCAGATGGATCTCATAGTCTAATAGCTATTTGTGGGAAAGCCATGTCGATCAATCCCGAGTTCAGGTAGGAGCATAATTTTTTTAATACGTTTGAGGTAGGATCTGAATAGGAGATTAATAGCTCCAATTAACTATTTTCCGTTGAAAAAGAGCTTAATTGTTGACTGCATGTAACCTCAGGCATACACCTACTTGAAGCAATGTCAGGGGGATGGGGGTGCTTTCGGTTGGTATATTGCACCCTTTTCCCGTAGGTATGCGGCCGGTAGTTCGGCAGGGACCTTAATTTAAATAAGATTATAGTCTTTTCCATACGACTTTTTCTTTTTTTCATATATTTTTAGTATAGTTTTTAATGACCTTATCCTACAATAAAATTCCGTGATACAAAAAAAACCCATTTTCTATCTATATTTCATACAGTAATATCAATTTTCATGTGCTGAGCTAAATTTTAATTAAATTGGGGTCATTATGACATTTCTCCACCTTGAACCAATGCCCAGTGGGTACGGAGCCGCTAGAGCGACAGATGGGAGTGGGATGAAATTTGATTATTTTTTTCCTTTTATTGTATTTTCCTTTTAGTTTTTTTCTAGTATTTAAATATTATAAATAAAATTCCCTTTAAAAAAAAAAATAAAAAAATATGACATTTCTCCAATTTCGATAGCAATAGCCAGTTAAATGCATGTAGAACAGATTGAATCCATCTATTTGCTGGTAATATTTATAAATCAAAGGTAAATTTAATCAGCGAGTCCATTTGCTAAAAATGAAAATCAAAAATAAAACCCGTCTAGTTTTGCAACTATTTTAAAATCTGACTATTTTTGCTAAAACCCCGAACTTTTATTTGATCCAAACTTTTGAACTTGACACTTTTGCACATTAGTATTTGTAAAATATTTGTAATCTAAAAAATATTTTGATTGGATTAAAATTTATACAATGACTTAATTTAGCCTAACAAACTTCTAGGATTTGTTATGCATGGCAGAAAATGGCCTACTGACCGTGAAGACTAATTTGATTAAGGAAATAAAATTTAATTATATTTTATTTGTAAACCACCAAAAAACAAGATTGGGTTCTCTTCCGCACTTAAAGGATTGAAAAAGTATGATTGGATGTTTTTTTTTCGAATAATAAATTGATAGTAAACATAAAAAGAATCTGATTACTGGGTATTTAAATATAATTCTATAGAAATTAGACCAATAGTATGTTTAAGATCAAAAAAGTAATTTTCTTGTAAAGAATTTAAGATAAAAATATTATGGGAATTAATATAAGTTCCTTTTCTTGAACTATACTATTATTGAATATTGATATTTCGCTATTTAGCCTGCCGATTTATCTATTGTCAAGATGTTTATGCAACCACCCCAGTTGACCCCCGAGCAAATGGAGCAAATGGCTCGAGATACACGAAATAGTTTTTACCAATACATTGGGATTGTAGCTGCAATTAGAATATGTAAGTGTTAAATGTTTTCCCATCCCTGAATTTTTTATTAATTTCTATATATTTGATTATCCTTTCCACAGCCACATTGGCGCTCGAAGCTCTAAAAATGATTTAGGATCTTTTCAAATTCCTTTAACATATGCAGAAAAATCTAGAAGAATATAAATCAAAGCAATGCACTTCTGGTGTGGAAAATTTTTTTTCTTTCTTTATTCTTCGAATCAATAATTTCAGAAATAATGTATAATAAATTTTGAACCATCAAAATATTCTTATTCTAAAATTGTTAAAGCTTCCTTTAAATTAAAATATATCTTGGTTTTGTTTTGAACCTGATTATTAAATATGCCCCAAGGAAGTAGGCAGCAGCCATTGCTAGGTTGATTCCAACACATGCCCATATGGTCAGTTCTTCTAGCTTAAAGGATTTGAGAACTGATTCACCGGTTGGATAACACGTTCCTGAAGTATTTCCAGTACAATCGAAAACTAATCCCCTCATCTCGTTTTGCATGGCTGCCATATATGTGTAATAAATATAACTTATAAATCTAAGCCAAGCAAGTATAGGGGTGACTGAGCCGGAGTTTACCAAACTACCGCCATAAATCACAAATATTGTTAGAACTAGAGGTGCAATGATTGTTGCTACTTGTTCGTTTGGAGCTATTGCAGATACAGCTAAGGCTATTCCCAAAGAGTTTAAAATAGCAGAGAAAAATATAGCTATAAAAATGAAGTAGTTAGACGCAGAGACTTGCAATTTCGTTAAGAAATATATGCCAGTTAGAGCACAAAAATTCACCGCCAAAGATAAAGGGACGTATGTTGACATTATGGATAATAGAAAAGTTGACATTCTGTAGGAGCTACTGGCTCTCTCTCTTGTCATAACTCTTCTTTCCCTTATTAATACCGGTAATAGAGGCATGGTCACTGGGAATACCATATTTATGATCAATATAAATATAAGCCCGATTTTGTTGTTTGCTTGAGCTATTCCAACTCCGGGGTTAAAAAAGGTAAATCCAATGAGCAGAAGAGTAAAAATGCCACTTGCAGCATAAGAAATCAATACAGGTTTGTCTCTGTACAACCTAAGCCAAGACCTACCTAAAAGGTTGCTATATTCATTAAACCACGAATTTCTCCAGCGCGGCTGGTTTATCTCTTGCACTCTTTCTTTTTCGACGAAGGTTCTGTTTTGATTTGGCATGTTATATGGGGATTCGGGTTGTCTTTTCCCCAAATACATTATTCCATTTTTAGCTGTATAGCTGGACCAACTTTTTTTTAAGTGTTCGACTCTTTGGAGACTTTCGTTGTAGCTTGATTCATCTTCATAGTTGATCGTCATTATATCAATGAAATAATCCGCAGGGTTTTCATGACTTGGACATTCATACCCTATGCTGGAGAAATATTCCAAAGAATCTTGAGTGGTTCCAAAGTATGTCAAACCTCCAGGAGCCATTAGAATAACTTTATCAAAAGTATAAAAGATCTTTGAGTTGGGCTGATGAATGGAAGAAATGCATATTAGATTGTTTTCGACAGCAATTCCCTTTATCAACTTCACTACAACGATTGATGAATTGCTATCTAGCCCTGAAGTGGGCTCATCAAGTATTAACACTTTTGGTTCAGTGACTATCTCCATTCCTATGCTGACACGCTTCCTTTCACCTCCAGACAACCCCTTTAACCTATCATCCCCTATAAATGTGTTCTCCGATTTTGTTAATCTGAGACTTCTAATAGTATCTTCTACACGCTGTTCTTTTTGTTGGGGGGAGAATTCGTCATTAGGAAGACGAAACTTGGCTGCATAACCTATTGTTTCTTTAGCAGTCAAAGTTGGATACATTAGATCATCTTGCTCGACATAAGCAACATCTCTTCTAAATGTCCTTTTATTTCTAGGCTCCCCATTGTACAGTATCTGGCCCGCGACGGTTCCGCCTACTATCCGACCAGATATTATATTTAGTAGAGTGGTTTTTCCTGCCCCCGAACTCCCTATTATTGCAACTAATTCACCGCCTTTGAGAGTTGCGTTTACTCCTGATAAAATCGTTTTGTAGCTCACATTTTTTCCTTTCCCCAACTTTACACTATATCCAATATCTTTAAACTCCAAAGTCGACATCATTTTATAAAAATTGTATAAGTTATCGCTAATAAATAATAATTCAAAATATTTTTCTTCAAAAAAAAAAGTAAGTTCAAAGTTTAATAAGTGTGTTGGTATATGATGCTTGGTGTTAGGAGAAAATTGTACTTCTGCTTTGATACAAAGAATGAAAAAAATTACTGCGGCTCTTCTTTCAAGCTATATATAAATACATTAAATATGAACTCGAAAGAATTTTTTTCCGTTAACCTGCGTCAAATATTAGTATTCAGAGACAATATTGTATGAGCTGTAAACAAAGTACATGACTCCACTTGTATTGTTTTTTGGAACATAATATTTAAAATGAAGTGTATTAGATTTCCTGATTCAAAATAATAAGTACCAATTTATCCAATTGAATAGATACCAAGACGGGTTTCTAAAACTTGAAGATTAATCAATATCCACGCAATAAGTTTTTAGAAAAAAAGGAGGGGGGGGGGATGATAAATAGATCTATCGCATCCAAATACTTCACTTTGTTTTGCTTGGATGGTAATGCTTCTCATCGGTAGACACTACAGGCCCCACACAATTTATTTTCAGAAACCAAAGGGGCATATACACCACGATAAATAATCATAAAAATCATTATATCCAGTTCTCTAGTGGTAATATAAATGCCTTTATTCGATTATCTGATTTAGATATTTAAACAATTAAGAACAAGATAAATATAAATTCGTCACCATTAGATTCATACCAAAGATCTAACCGTCATTCAAACTTTTCCCCATATATCATTAATTTCGAATGTGTTATGTAATCATTTAGTGTGTAAAGTTGCATATCACTAAAACGTTAGCATTAATAAATATAATGATATTGTGTAACCAACAAATAAAGTTGATTTATGCTTGTTAGTTTATTTTTATTGTTATCGATTAATTTCGTTTGTGTAAATCTCACTTGCTACTACTAACTTAGTTTGTTTTTCAAACGTGGAATGGTAGTGGCGACGTTATAAAAAGTTTTATTATTATAAATGGTTTAAATTTGTGGATAGGAAATCATTAGAGCGGTCAAAACTTTCTTAAAACCCCAAATATAAAGCTTGTCCAGCCAAATAAAAGGTATGCTGATAGTTGGTGGGAAGCGGATGGGGTTAGGTGGTTACAAGAATCAAAAAATGTTCAATATATATTTATCATCATTCTAATTAATAAAAGATTGTATTTTTATAAAAAAATACTGGTAAATTCCCGAAAGGAAAGAAAATAGATAAAAACAAAATAAAAGTGTTACATATTGAATTGATGTAAATGAAAGGCATTTATTTCATCTTTCTTTTGGGTTTAATATATAGGTTTTCAATCTTTCCATTAAACTTCATATTTTTTTAAAAATTCACAGAGCTTTATATATTATTATAAAATACCAGAATTAAATCACAATGGCACGTATATGGGAGATTCTATCTGGGAGCGGGTACCTCCCTATAGTATTTTTACTACTTATCTAATTTTGGAATATATCAGTATGGTTTTTTATAAAATATTGAATAAGTTAAACCACAAAAGAAATATCCATTGGAAAAGCGTTGTAATTTTAGAAGGTTTATTATTCTTTTCCATACTTATTGGTTTGTATATATTAAAAAACTCCATTTCAATGTTTTAAATAGAAAAAAGAGTCTGGTATTGCAAACATATCCCACATTTATGTTACCAATACTTTTATCGGGTAGGAGCTAGAATATGAAACCCCACAACAAGATTATTTTTTTGCCAAGAGCTAATCACGCTTTACAATTAACGCCACAATTAACCTTTTTCAGGCCTAAATTTGAGCTTCACTCCCATTTGTGCAAAATAACAATCACTTTTGTGTAATGTAGTGTGAATTTCTTACTGACGTATAATTAACTTAGGCTACCACTTTATGACAAAGCATTGACTTAATTATATTCCAAGAATTGTTAACTGTTAATGTTATTTGCTTAAGCAATAAGTGAATAAAAAAAGGCTGTTATTTCGCTCTTACTTCAGGCCTATTATTAAATTCCACAAGTGGATTCGTCATCATAAAACATTTATCTAGATAACAAAAGGTGTTTTTAAGAATAATTATCATTTAAGTACTGTTTGTGTGATTTACTATTTATCCAGTTATCCTGATTCTATGATAAATAGATATTATAGTTAATCCCAGAATCATGTTTTACATACTTACCATATATATATCCAACATTTGGTATAGATTTTCGATTTGACCAATATTATACGAAGATATTTTGTCCGATGTTAACTTTATATGGAAAATAATGTAGCTTTTGCACTATCATACCTGAAATGATTAACTTACCCCGCACATTTTAATCATTCGGCCCAGACAAATAAATGTGGAGAAAATTAATTTCTAGCTTTATTTTTTTCATTAATCCTTCACAGACTGATGGATTTAGTTGGTTCTCTTCTGTTTTCATAAGATACTGAAATACTGCTATCCAATAAAATCCTGATGGCAAATACTTGATAATTATAATATTAATGACTTTTATATAAAAATTGGCTACAATGAAGCCATTCCATCTGTTTGTGGAGAGTTTTAAATTAAACGCTTCGACTTTCTTTATTGTATTCATAGTAGATCCATCAATGCTTTGTTAGTAGTGTTTATTTTATTATTTATTGTACTGAAAATGAATAATTTTTGTTTTGTATGATGTAATTTCATTTTGTATGATGTAATTTCATTTTAATATAACGTCATTAAAAACTATATGAAAAAAATACGAAAAAAAGATAATTACTCATAGAAAAGACTGTTACAATAACTAAAATAAGCTCTTCAGCCGGACTACCAGCTACTCTAACGGAAAATTTGTGCAATCTACCAACCGAAAGGACCCTTCCTGGCTTTGCTTCAAGTAGAATGGATGGCTGATTCTACATGCAGTCAACAACTATGCTCTTTTTCGACAAACAATGGTTAATTGAAGCTATTAAGCTCCTAGTCAGATCCTACTTCTAACATGATTAATAAAATTAGGCTCCTACCCAAAAATGGGATGATCTACATGGCTTTCCTAAGAATAGCTGCTAGATTCCGAGATCCATCTGACTTTTCAACGCTGGATTTGTGCTCTATATAATGTTACAGCTGTGCTAAACGATCGGTCTCTCGTTTTATGAGATGGTCCTCGTCTGGAATCGCTGTTTTCCTTAATTGATATGCGCTGCCCCCAATACTCTCAATTAAGAACAGTACAACGCTTTGTAGAATTTTAGTATAGTGTACTTCGAAAAGTACACTACTAAGCCCCTAAACCATGACAAGGAATTTCACTCTTAGGAGAAAACATTGATACTTCTATAATTTTTTGGCTAGTGGAATATTATTATATATTTACTTTATACAAAAATATCTAAAATCATTTTATCTCATGGAAAAGATCAATATTAACTATTTTATTTTTATTAAAAACTAGATACTTATAGATTTAAGTTTAATTTATTGCCATTTTTTGGAATTATAAAAAAAATTATGTTGATAAATCGCTGTATATAATATTATATTTATATTTATATAATTATATTTTATTGAGATTATATTGAGCTATTAAAGCGTTATAAATTTAATTTTAAAACGGTAATATTCTTATCTTTTTTTAATTTAAATTAAAATAAACAAATGAAAATTTCCCTTCGATCTTGATTATTTCAATAAGTCAAAAAAAAATTAATTAAAAATATATCAGTTTTGAATGCTAGTTTTTCCTATAGAAAAAAAGTAAAAAAGGATGTTATAAACTTGAAAATTTGTGAAATTTTCATTTTATGAAATTTTTTAATTTTTTAAAATGCCTTATTTCTGCGATTATTGAGAGAAACAAGTAATAATATTTATTTTATCTAAAATAAAGACTATTCTGGAATTTTTATCTTTCACCTTATCCAATAAATATCATTAAAGTAATCTTTTTGACTAAATATATTTATGGAGATTATTTACTTCGTTAAATTTTGAATAAATTATTATAATATATATTATGGAATAGTGGGGTCAACTTATCTATTTAAATAGGACCATTAATAGTCTTAAAATAGTTAAACATTATGGTTCATGATTTTTTAATTAAAAAAAGCAATTATTTAATAATTTTTATAATTTTTTATAAAATCCAATAAATTTATGTAATTTTTTTATTTAAAATTTTTATATAAGTTATTCTTCAATAATAATTTCTGGGTAAGGGTGATTTGTATAAATAAAGTAGTAAATAGGAAGTTGAAATTTCACCTTTTGGGCTTAACATTAATCTTTGATCTTTTTTAATTTTTTCGAAATGTATTTATGAACATAGTATAAAACGAAATTTCCAATTATTAAATCAGAGTTAAATCATTAGGAATTTATCATGTATTATGAATTATCTCTTATAATTTTAAATATTTTAACACAATTAAAACTCTTGATATCAATTTGTAAAATATTTTTTCAACTTATCGCGAATAATTAACCAATATTTATCGTTCTTATTCATAAAAAATGATAGAGAAATGATTAAAAAAACACCGACTTTGATCAACCTTTACTCAAAATAAATTTAGAATTTATTAATAAAACAATATTTTTTATTCATATCTCACAAGTAAATTATTTAAATTAGAACTCGGTAAATTTTTTTCTTTCGAAATATATTAAAATGATTAAAAAATAATCTTTAGAATAATAGAGTGAACCTTTGGGTTAAATATGATGTATATCTGTGTTGTTTTTTATTTAAGGTATTTGAAATTTTATTGGATTTTCTATGTTTATTTTTTGTTCTATATAAATTCATATAGTTCCAAACTTTACTTTCAATATTAATTTCTTCATTAAAAAAAATTTCTGCTAATATCTTTCCATTCATAATTTTTTTATCTTTTTTATATTTAGTTTTTAAATACGTTATCTTAAGATAAAATTTGGTTATAAAAAAAAATTTAAAAAAAAAACAGTAAAATTAAGAAATACAATCAACCGCTGCTATTCTTAGGTTTTACATAGATTTTTTTTATTTCCATTATTTATTTTTTATAGAGAGTATAAAACTATTTTTTGAAAAAAAAAATTAAAATTTTTATCATTCATATAAAAAATAGGTATATACTACTTATTGTGGTTAAATTAGGGAATCAGGATATTTTTTGGACTATTTTTGATTAATTGAGGCTATTTTAGCCTTTATAAAAAGATGAAAAATACAAAAAAATTCCCTGTTAAAAAAAATATACTTGATGGCTAGAAATAGAAAAATAATTAAATTATTGATTTTTTTTATAATTATAATCATTTTACTAGATTTTTCCCGATAAAAAATTTCACAATTTTATATCCTTTGGTATTTAATAAAAATTTAAATATTTTTAATATAGAATAAACTGTATTTATTTTTCATAAATCACTAAAAAATAAGTCTATTACAATTTATTTTCAGATATATGTATAATTTTTTTTTTTTTTTTGAAAAAATGCATTTTAATTACTAGTTTGGAAATATCTCAATTAATTTTTAGACTTGATGGAAATTTAAAAATAAATTTATCACTATTTTTTTACATGTATTTATTATTTAAAGCTTATCACAAAATAAAACTCTGGGATATTATATATATTAATCGATAAATTTTCAGTAATTATTAATATTCATAAATCCAAATGTTATTTGTTTTATAATATTATCTTCTTTAATACCCAATTTATAAAATAAAAATATCTTAATGATTTAAAATCGACTAAATTGACTTATTGGATCAAATTTTATAGATAAAAATTAAATTTAGTATATTTAAATTGAATTTCGTTTTTTAAAAATTAAATATTAATTTCTGTGATAGATTAAAAAAATATGGATTTATTTAGATACTATTAAGTAAAAAAAGGTTTAATTTATGAAAAAAATACAATATATTTTTAATTTAATTTTTTTAAAACTTGTTAGGGTTTTAATGTCAAAAACTACTTATTACGATAAAAAAAAGATGGATTTAAAGACATGTTTTTATATTTATTTTAAATAAAATTATAATTTTTCAAATTATAAAAAAATGTTCGATAAGACATAAAATACCCTTTAATATTATAACCTTTATTAAAACGATAATTTTCATATTAGATTCAATAAATTCTATCTGCATTTTGACGAAAAAATGATACCAATTCTTTTTTATAACTTCGCCTGAGAAATGGAGAATTTGATATATTTTAAAAAAAAAAATTTCTGATACCAAACACTTTTTTTCCTATTTTGATTTTAAATTTACCTTTGTATGAACAATTGATTTCTTTTTACTTAATTTGAAAAATAAATAAATTTTTGATTATTAAAAACAAAAAACAATTAAAATTTACTTAATTTATCTACTTCAGAAAAAAACTCAGTTTTATTTATTTTTTTAATATTTAAATTTTCACGAAAATTTTAATTCATTTATTCGGTATAAATAGAAGGCTATTATGATTTTTTGATTTTATTTTATCGACTTTATTATTATGATAAAGTGATTTGATATTTTGATCAACATTTATTTTTTTTATAGCTATTCTTATAATACTGTTATTTACTTTTTTCTGAGATAAAAAAGGCTTAGCGTTGTTATCATTTTATAAATTTTCTTAAAAACCTACCATAATAAAGTTAAAGTTAGTGGGATTTTTTTTGATTATATCTTATCCATTTTTTGGTTTTGGGATTTATTTTGAAATATATTCACACTTTCAAGGTAACAGGAGATAAATAAAAATACAATTTAGCAAAAAATATTTCTTTGCACTCAAAAAAATTCATATAGCAAGTAAAAAGGTAAGAAGCTATTAAAATAGGAAGAATAAATAAATAAATGGCTGGCTGACTAAAACTAAAGGCATATATATATAAATAATTTTTTTTGCCTTTATTTTTTGTTCATTTTTTATAGAAAAATTCAATGTTAAAAAAAAAATATTAAATTAATTTCTAGCATTAATATCTATCTAATCTAATTTTAAATTTTATAATTTTAAATTTTTGATATTGTTTTCATCTGAAAAATTATACAATTATGAATCTTTTAGGTTTATACAACTTTTTTTTTGGTTAAAATAAAAATTTATAGAATCCAAACACTTATTGAATATTTCATACTTTTTTTGGCTATATATTCTTTTTTTTTTCTTATACATTTGATTATAAATTCTATTGGATACGGCTATTCTTGAAAAAATTTTCTTAAGATTATTTATTTATTTTACGCATAATGTCACATAATGTAAATTTTATTCCTAATTATTTAATACAAATTTTATAATTAGAAATATGTGCCAATAGATAAGGCTTATAGAATCAAAAAAACTCATTGGTATGAACTATTTTAAAAAATAATTTATTTGATTTTTTCCATAAAAACAAAGTTATATATACATATATTTTCTATGTGAAAATATAGTTTCTTTGTTTTTAAGATTAATTAGAAACATTCCCAGGAGTTAATACCAAAATAACGCTTTATTTAGTGACATTAATTTCGATCAGCAAAACTTGGGTTAAATGCTTATCATACTGAGCTTAAAATTATTAAGATGAGTAGTGGAACGTGTGAAAGTAATATCTCACTTTCTAAACCTTCTAATATTCAAACGTAACCGCGATTTAATAATGTACTGAAAAATATCTCAAATAAAAAAAGCTTAGTACCATGAGTTTTTTTTATTGGAAATATGACTTTTTTTTACTACGTATTCAAATATCTATCCAAGTATAAATTTATTAATACATTGGCCGGATTTACCATTCTCCTTTATATTAGAAAATTTTAGAAAAGAAACTTAAATATTAAAATCAGAAAAAAATTAAAGAATAACCCCATAAAGTAAAAAGGAACATAATATTTTATTTTTGGACATTTATTAAAATAAATTAATTGTTTTTTAAAAATTTTAATTTTGCTTCTATCCTGCGAAAAAGAAATAAAAATAATTTGATTTCAAATTAATATTATATTAAACATAATGAATTTAATTGTTATTATTTTTATAAAATCTCACAGTACATAAGTAACTTTAATTATATTATCAGAAATCGATGTAATTAGCCAAAAAGAAAAAAGAAAAAAAATCTTTTATGATAATATGATATCATTTTAGGAAGAAAATTTGTGGATAATAGTTACAGGGTGTCAAAAAGTAAAATAGACAAATTCTATTAATAAGATGTATTTTTTAAAATATGAATAGAATATTCAAAAAAAAACCTACAGAAATATAATTAAATTCTTTAACTTTACCCATTATATACTATGAATTAATATTTAAATAGCGAATAATAATTTTTAGAAAAAAAAAAATCTTCAAGACTATAAAATTATCTTTCCTAACTAAATATTTGTTTAAATATCAAAAATAGTTTTCAGTATTAAACCTCAAGAGCCTCTATATTTTTTTTATTATTTTACATTATCTTCAGGATATGGGATTTTTTAACTAAAAAAATACTTACTTTGAAAACCCGCTGCATATTTATTAGATTTATTAATTTTATATCCAGGTAAATCTGATAGAAGATATTATACAGTCTTTGAGGTATTGAAAAAAGCATCTGATAAATATTTTCCTATTTTTTTTTCTTTTTTTTTAATTTATAATCCTTAGAGTAATTAGAAAGCTATAACATAATTTATCCTTACTTTATTATTTTTGAAAAACTATATTTTATTATTCATGTATTTTTATTACCTTGCCATTTTAGACTCACGTAAAAATAAATCGAAAAAAATCACTAATATCACAAAATTTATATCCATTTTTTTAAACTTTTTTGTTTTAACCACTAAATTCATTATCTAGTGAACTTTTTTAGTAATAAATTTTTTAAAAAATAATTAAGAGCTGTGTAAAAATCTGCATATATTGGGAATAAAATATGACGAAAAAAAAAAAAAGGAATAAAAAATATCAATTTTATGCCGAAAAAACTTTCAATTAAACTATTCAATTATTAAAAATAAATTTTTAAATTTCAGTTAAAATATTTAATACCGAAAAAAATAAATTACTGTTTTGATTATAACATTATATCGCTTAAAAATGGCAAATTTTACTTTAATAGATATATTTTCGATTCGAAAATTTATAATTATTCCTCTTCGGTTGGTATTCTGTTAATTATCTGTGAATGGTAGAATATTTTTCCATTTTTGTGCTAATTTATCGTTAATTATTCTGGGTAAATTTTACATTGCCTTGATATTAATAATTATATTAATCGTGTTACCTTTTATCAATTCATATTTTAAAAATAAATATGTATTTTTAAGGATCAGGTTTAATAGGATAATTTTAATGATAAAAGGTAAAAGGATATACAGGTTAAAAATATAAAAGATAGGAAAAGAGACAAGTTGAAAAGCTTAGCCATTCCAAAATGTCTAAGCATTCTTATTTATACCATTTTCTATTTTCTAAAAGACAATTATGCTTATGGGAAGATTTATTCATTGGATAAAATATTCAATACGTGTACTGGATATATTGGTTCATTGCAGTATTGCTTAAGCCATATTATATTAAAGTATAATTTTTTAGAAAAATCATGAGTTAAAAGTTAATATATAGTTTCGGAAGCGGATTCTCTATAACAGTTAGACCGGCACAAATCTTCACTTCTAAACTGTTTTTGTGCAGCTAAATGTGAGGCAACGCTAAGTACACTATCACTAGTGCACCTATCGCCCTCACCCAACAGAGACTTTAGGGCATGTATAACTCCCTTACTCCGCCTATCTGCACTTCGCCTGTTGCTCCCTGTACTGAAAACACTAAGTGTTTGTACAGCCCCCACGGTAGGAATAATAGGCGAGAACCTTACCGGGTGGTTGGGGTCGGCACTTAACGAAAGACCCATTAAAGAAGACATAAGATCTTCTATAACAGCTTCTCCCGCCAAGTTGACCGATGTGTCTAAGTCTTCACTTAATGCAAAGGCTTCCGAAGAGGATTACACAGAAGTATCTCTATCTCTATCGTTAGATACTTCACGCCAAGCTTCAACCTCCGGGGCAAACCCATAAGGGTAATCACAGGACTTGACCAACTCACGGTTGCGCATAACCATGCCCATAGCACTATATGAACTATAGCCTATACTAAATAATAAAACTAAAATAATAAAAACAAACTAACGGGTAATGAACCCAGTCCACAAATAACTAAACTAAAGTTTATACTAAACAACTCACAAAACCAAACTGGTAAAACTAACAACGAACAATATAAAATAATTCTGTATTAAAAAGAATGAAATAACTAACTAGACTATAACTAAAATAAAAACAGGACTAAAGAAGTCCTCAAGCGTGCTAAGACTTTCAGACTATAAAAAGGGTGTAGCTCCACCTAGGACTAAAATGCGTGTCCTACCTTTTTAATAGCAAAATACACATGTTTTTCATTTATCACGTCATTAAATACTCTAAAGACAAAAAATTTCAAAAAAATTTTTTTTTTCTGTGTTGATATAATTTAATGATTTATTTATATTTCAAAACGGTAAAATATTTGAATAAAATCTCTTTTTTAACAAAAACATAAAAAAAATTTTGCAAAACTTTTTGACTTTATTTTTTTTGTGTCTAAACTTATTCAGTTAAAATTGAGATTTTTTTCGTGATAGATTTTTTTTGCCGATTACATTTAATTTTGAGCTTTTTAATAATATTGAGGATTTAAAACTAAGTAATGAAATGATATTAATGTAGAAATTTTTAATATTAATTCTTAGTGCTTATCAAATATAAAACCTTAAAATTATGATTTGAGGTTTATAAAATATAATTCTATGATAATAAAGCAAAAATTAGTATCTTTACTAGCTATATGAATACAAGAAGCCTTTTTTATTAATAAAATTAATTAATAGCAAATTTAGGTATGTATTATATTTTATATAAAATATACATTAGTATTTTTTTACATACTTATATTGAAATAATATTTTCAATATCAATAATTTATAATGGTTTATAAAATGATGTTAATTTTTTAAAATAAAATTCTTTTTTAATCGTAATAATAAGAAATTTTTCACCGATAAATTTTAATTAGAAATAAAATTTATGTGGTTATTAGCAAAAAATGGAAAATAAAATATTATAATTTCTTTTTTTAAAAAAAAAACACGAATTTATAATAAAAGTTTTATTTTCATTAAATATTTATTTTCTAAAAAAATTAAAAATTCATAAAAAAATCAGGAAATTCTTAAAGCTTAAATTTTAGGGGCTTTTTTGTTTCAAGAATTGATTTTTTTGTTTCTGAAGGAATGTATTAGAGTTAAAATTTATAATTAGTATAAAAAAATAAATTGCAAATAAATTTTTATATTTTCGTTTATTTTTGTTAAAGATATTGGAAATTTTTTTTTTTTCATAATTTCAATTTTTTTCGTAAATTAAATAATTTTTATAATCAAATTTCAACTTTTTTTTTTTGTATATTCACAAATAACTGACTACCGGGATTTTTTTTTAATTCCAAGATTTTATAAATAAAAGTATTGAAATTATTATCAAAATATTAATAACTTTATAAAAAACTATTTTAAATCTTAAAATTTTAATAATGTCTTATTTTCCATAATTTTGATCATAATCATATTTTTTAATCTCTGCTATATTACTGGAATTTTATAATTTTGATTTCATTTATGAACATGAAAAAAATTATAATTTTGATAATTTACTATAATAGGTATGATTTTTAATAATATTTTTAGTGTTTTTTATACCTAAATTGATTTATTTTTTCCTTTGAATATCACTGTAAAATTTTTTATTATCTCCCAATAAGTAAAAATCAAATATTAAAACAAAACTATAAATGTGTTTGCGTTTATCAAAAAAAAATTCATATCAGAATCTTTTATAACTACAATAAATAATGACATTTTATAATTAAAATAATTTTTGCTCATAATATTTAAATGCTATATTACCATCATTAATTTCAACGGCTGTTTCATTATTATTAAACCATTCTTCCTTTACTTTTATTTCAAAATAAGTTGTTAAATTAAATTATTGTAAAATATTCAAATAATATTTAATGGTATGTTTAATCAAAAAAATAACATTCTGCCCTAAATATTTAAACATTTTTTTATTAAACTGTGATTCGAACAGTAAAATAGTAAAATATAGAATTTATACGTTAAAATGAGCTCTTTATGAGTAAATATATGATTTTTTAAAATTAATATGATTATAAATTATCCTAAACTAAATAATGATAAATTTTTTCTTGGAAAAACCATTAGAAGAAATTTTATATGAACGCCTCTAAAAAAATTTTCAAGGTTAGAACTCCCATAAAAATATCTATAATTCTCTAAAAAATCTAAATTTAACACTAAGTTTTTTAATGAAAATAAAATAAAATAAAATAATCTCTTTAATTAAATTTCATCAATTAACTATAATTTTCTAAATTAATAAGAAAAAAAATTCATTAAAAGAGTTTCTATAATGAAATTTCTAGTTTTGAAAATTATTGTATATATATTATATTTAATTTACCATCACTGGGAAAAATACCCACTGTTAATTACCTTTTGTGTTATTGGCTGATTTAATTTGTTAAATTTTTTATTTCATTTTTACTGGTTGATTTTTATCCAATCAAATTTAGATTTTTTAGGGCTAGCCTGTAAAAATCGAGTTCATATTTAATGTTAAAATAGTGTGAAGCTTATACTTATTTAGATGGAGCTTATCTATTTCAATTAAATTCAAACTTTATTCTTTTTCATAAAAACCTCAAAACCAAATGTAGCATATCAACAATGATCAATGCAGAAAACTTAGACTCTAGTTTAGAGATTCAAAATTCAGAAACGAACTTTTGGATCTCTGTTAAGATTTTATTTAGTTTTTTCAAGTCGTTCCAATCGAATCTCTTTGAGTTTAAAAAATATTATAGCTACTCTAATTATATAAAATGTAAAAAAACCATTTTAAAACCATATTATTTTTAAATCAATTTTATTATTCCTTATTAGTTTATTTAAAAAATGAATGTTTGAATGGAATTGAAAGACATAAAATAGAATTTATAATCAACAAAAATGAATTTAAAAATAAAAAAATTGAATCATTGAATAATTTTCAAGAATAAAAAAATGTTATTAAATGTCTAAAACCCCGTTTTGAAAAAGAAAAAAGAAAAAAAACAAGGACTAATTTTATCATTGATGAAGAAGAGACCCTATTTAAAAAAATTCCTTTCTGAGAGTAGTTCCAAATGGAAAAAAATACACAATATTAATTAGAATTCATCCAGAATTATACACACAGGTATTAAAAAAACTTGGGAGGCGATTTAAACAGCATACTTTGGGTCAAAGCAAAAATTTAGTGATTTTATAAAAAATTGTCCAAAATATGAAAAAATAAGATTTAAAAATTGTCTTACTTATCTAAATCCTATTTTGACAGAAAAGCCACTCTCAAAGATCTAAGTTGACCTTGTGGATACGAAATACCATACAGATTGAAAATACAAGAGGATTTTTCATGCCATAGATCACTTTAACCATTTCAAATGTATTTTTTCTTTGGAATCAAAAAAATTAGACGGAGTTTTGATTAATTTAAAAAAATATTTTTTACTTTTTTTATTGTTCCTGGTGAAAAAAAAGTCAATAGTGGAATTTAATTTGATAGGTTATAATTAAGTGCTTTTGTAAAAGCACTAACAGGAAAAAATTCACCATTTTTATAAGACCAGAACAACCACAGTCCAAAGACATGATTTAAAAAGCCCAAGAAATAATAATAAAGATTAGGAGGTATTATGAATGAGTCATAAACTTTATAAGGGCTAATATAAACTTGATTTATTTATTTATTTAGAAATTTATCTTTTTTTTTTAGAGTTTTTCCATATTGTGCATTCATCGTGAATTTATCCAAAAGTAGGGTTGTGGATATAGCACCAAATAAAGCTCTTTATCAAAAATTAGGAGGTACAAAGGTTTAATTTCCTGAGAATAATTTATGAAATATTTGGCATAATTAATAGCGTGATTAATACCTCAAATAAAATTTAAAATGGTGAATTAAATCCCCAAGAAAGTAACGATAATATTAAACAGGAAGAATTAAATCATCGTTTCACTTTAATTGGAAATTAAACAGAGGAATTTTCAGAATCCACTAAGGAAAAAAATCGGATTTTTTCAACAATAAATTATTGTTGTCGGATCGGAATTAATCTCAAAACAATCACAAGAAAATAGAAGGAATCAAATGGATCGGATGAATGAATCAAACGGTTCTTTGATTAATATGGCGCTGAAGGAAAAATAAAAATTAACGGGTATAATAGAATTTTTTTTTCAGATAAGTGGTTATTTGAAGTGTTTAAATAAGTATAAAACTATTTTTTTTATTTTTGAAACTGAATAAGGCACGGTTAAAAAAAATTCACAGGAGACTTTGTATATTCTTGGGTTTGAAATAAATATAATACTATCATATACTTCAATTTCCCTTACAGATGCATTTCAAAAATCTTCAAACTGGCAACATATAATTGAAATAAATTATACTGCAAATCTGGTTGCATTTCTAGAAAGTGCAAAAATAAGAAATCAACGATAAAATTTACAATATTTTTCCAATAATATTTTGAAAAAATATGCACTAATATTTAACCATAATTTTCCACTACACCAATTGGTTCTATTATAAACATAATATTTAATCTGATTGGTATTTTTTTTAATATTTTTTATAATAATACTTTATTATTTTTTTTGGCATTTTATGTTTATAATTATTTTTCAAATTAATCGTCTTATTTTTATGTAAAAACGTTACAAAGGTTAATTTTAGTTTCCCTTAATGTAAATAAGTGTATTTTATTTTAATTCAATACACATTAGTATATATATATATATAGCAGTTCATTTTTGTATTTAGACATAATTTTTTAAAAAAAGCTTGAATATTTGCTGGATATTTTGTTTCCATTTTTTTTTTATAAAACTTGATATAAAATAAATAGTTTTAAAATAGTTTTTTTAACTTTTCTATAATAAGAGTTGCTATAATATTTTTTAAAACTTAAATATAAACGATTTCCACGACTTGGGAAAACTGATTGAAATATAAATGACGATCTTATTTATTTTATTTTGAATTTTTAATCTCCAAAATAGTCACAAGTTTTCTGCACTGATTCTTGTAGAATATGATATATTTGGTTTTGGGGTTTGTTATGAAAAAGAATAAAGTTTGAATTTAATTGAAATAGTAAATTTTTTTCTTTAAATAAGTATAAGTTTCACACTGTTTTAATATTAAATAGGAACTCGGTTTTTACAGGCTAGTCCTAAAAAAGCTAAAATTTGATTGGATAAAAATCAACCAGTAAAAAGAAAAAAAAGAAAAAAATATTTAATTCAGCCAATATTCGAGCGCTTGATTAAGATGGAGTATTTAACTCGGTGATAGAGAATTAAATACAAGATATAAAATTTCCTGGTATAAATATGTTGGGAATTTTTAAAAAATAATAATTAGAAATTGTAGATATTATTCGAATAAGTATGAAAAAACAACACAAATTTATTTATAGCTTCAAAAAGTGATAAGTGACGTTATTAAGAGGGGAATGTTAATATTTTTTGTTAAAAAAAGATACAAAAATTGTTTGCAAATTAAAAATCTGTAAAAAAGAATGAATTTAATATGTTACTTAGTGAAACTAGATTTTATTTTAGCACAAGAAAGTCTTAAAAAACCCCATTTCAAAATATAAGGGGTATTATTTTAAAAAATATATAGAAAAACTAACAAAAAACACTCTTATGTTATGAAAGACTTGTCATAATATATTCATTGAATTTTTTTTTATTTATAATCCAATTATTAAATATAAAAATTTTATAGGAAAAATTTAGAGATATTAATTATTACTTCTTAGCCAATTATTTAATTTTTATTTTTTAATAAAAAAGCTATAATCTTTCAAAAATTTAGTACCAGAAAAATATATAATTAAGGATTAATCTTAAAAATCGATCAGTCTTATTTATATGTTATATTAAACCAAAGAAAAATCGATTAAAATTAATTATAAATTATTAATAGCCCTAAGCTTCTGGATTAGATTTAAAACTACATTGTATGATATAATATATATATCGAGGTTAAAAAATTCAGAAAAAATACTAGTATATTTTTATATTATGGTCAGAATTATGAATTTCTCAGTTTAAAAATATAAATATATGGGGTTTTTTGCCTAGATAAATCATTCTTTTTTAAATAATGTGATATATAAAATTAATTAGGTATATTTAGATTTATTTTTAAAATGAATGAATCAAAAAATTATATTTATGTTTAGAAACTTGAAAAATGAAAACCGAAAATATTTTCAGTGTTACCAAAACTATCAGAGTTATTTTAAATTTTTTCAGTGTTATATTTCAAAGCTCCTAGAGCTCAAAATTTAAAAATGTTCAAAATAAATAAATTATAAACTGTATAAATATGTATTAAAAAAGCAATAAATTAATAAATAAGTCATCAATTTAGTTTGAAAACTTCCCAAAAAAATAATATGAAAATCTATAAAACTAAAAAACAATTTTAAAATGTAATTTTACTAGTTGCATTTTTTAAAAAATTAATGTACAAAGATTATTTTCAAATTTTTGAAAATTAAATATTTTAAACATCGTATTTATAAGATTTGGGGACAATTTAAAATTAATAAAATAGAAATGATAGATAAATAACGGATAATATTTTTAATAATTATTTTCTATTAATTTTATATATTAAAAAATTTATTTTTAGTTTAAAAAAAACAGATTCAATCTTTCATCTAAAGGTAATAAAATTTATAATATTATAATATTAATAATTTTGACTAAAATTTGGTATCAAAAAAATCATCTTAATTTTTAATGAAAATAATTGAGATAAAAATCATATATAATATATATTCGTAATAATATCATTGAATTAGTCTAATATAAATGTGCGATTCTAATTAGAATGTATTAATAAATAGTTAAAAAATATATTCTATAAATTACTAATTATAAGAAATTTAATGGCTATAAACATTATCTATTAGTATTTTATAATTATTTAATACAAGAATTATTTCTAAAAAATTAAAATATATCTTCAAATTTATTAAAAATATCAAGAACCCCTGGGAAAAAAATTTCCCTGTTTCACTTGTATAAAAATTCTTGATAAAATATAAAATATAAATATAAAAAAGAAGTCAGATCATATTTTAATTATGAAAATTATTAAAAATTAAAACTAATTTTTATTTAAAGTTTTAATAAAGATTTTAGGTAGATGACCATTTATCTATTTATCCAGATAACAAAAATAAAAAGAATATATATATATATATATGCATATCTGATTGTTAAAATAATTTATCGCTTAAATTTTTGTTTATTCTTAACATTTTTTTGATATCGTTAATTAAAAGTAGAATTTTTTTTGTTAATAATTAAGATATCAATTAAAAATTTTCTATTTTTCATTTTTTTCGATATATTTTATCGAAAAATACCAAAATTACCGATAATAAAAGCTATACTGATTTAATTACAGAAATATACAATTTTTATATATATTTGTGTCAGTATTCTAAATTATTTTTCATCTTTTTTACATAAATATATATTATTTATATTTCAATAAAAGAATTTGGTTGAATTAGTAAGAAAAGGGACCCAAATTTTAAAAAAACATGTTCCTATATACAACTAAATAAATTAAAAAATAAAATGAATTCTAAAAAAAATTGGAATATTTAATGGATAATTTATATCCGCTATTTTAACGTACTCTTGTTGATAAAGTAATATATATATCATAAAATATGATATAATTTTTTTGCGTTTAAATATATTTGAATTTAAAATTTTTCATTGTTTTCACTTAATTTCAAATTATATGTATTAATAAAATAAGATTTTTAAATTATATGGGTTTGATTTTTTTTGAAAAAACATCAAATTTAACATTAGAAATCAAATTTTTAAAGATTAATATCAAAAATTAAAGTTTTTAAATCTGTTTAAACGACTCCACTGTATAAATAAACTAATATATTCAAGACTTAAATCCATAATTTCGTATTTTAAAATTGTCAAATTTATGTTTAAATTTTAAAAATTTTAATTTTTTTTTGATTTTAGCTATCTTGATACTTTTTCGATTATAAAATCCAAATAAATAAAATAAGAGGAGAAAATAAGAAAGAAAATATCACCTTTTTATCAAAAAAGCTTTATTTTTTTGTTTTAATTTTAAAATGTTAAAAGAAATTAATATCCACAGGACCATAAATTAACATTGAGTATAGTTATATCTCACCTACATAATAAACTAATAAATAAAGGCAAAATTAACACGAATTTTCAGTTCATAAAATAAAATGTTGGAAGGATGTAATATTAGTATTTTTTTTTAATTATTATGAAATTGATAAATTTTTTGTATTATACATAAAAAAGGTACCAAGTTTTTTTTTAGAATAAAGAGGCTTGAAAATTATCATTTTATGTAAATGGGGAAAAATGATATACAAAATGAAATATTCCATATATCACATAATAAAAAAAAATAGTGTGTTAATATAAAATGGTATAAATAATTTAATGAAAAATTTCTCCGATAGACAGGAAAAATAAAAGAGGCGACTTATAAAGATATCCAAATAATTTTTTTAGAACGAATTATCGATATTTTTTCATCAGCAACCTATTCTATGCAATAAATTAAAGATATCTTTTGAATATTTTACCAAAAAATCATGTCAATTTGGACTAGTTTAAACAGTTTTGTAAAAAATATATATCTATGAATATATTTCGTGAAAAAATTCTTAGTGTATTAAAGATTATTTTGTTTATTGAAAGGAAAAAATTAAAAAATAAATATATAAAAAGGGAAAAAATTGATTTAAATTTTCGAGTCACAGATTCTAGTGTTAGATTATAGCATTTTAAAGCTAAATTATTTTTCAAGAGGATGAGGTTATTGATAAAATTTATTAAAAACAATTATAAATACATTTGATGTGATTTACACGATATCGAACAATTTTTTTAAATTTAATTGTTGAATTGATTAAATTAATTAAGAAATATTAAAAAATAGATCCTTTCAAAATTTTAAGATAATATAAATTAGTCAAATTTATTAATAAAGAAAAATTCAAGTTGATTCAGACATAATATGAAAATTTTATTTGCATCTAGATTTCTGCGTATTTTTAGGGACTCTGATATTGATAATTATCTTGATTTTTATTGGATTAATTCCATTATGTTTAGGCAAATAATATATTGGATTCTAGGATTTGTTTTATAATGTGACCATATTTCCTGTGAAATTATTTTGATTTAGATAAAATTTAGTCTTTGAATTTTTTTTTCTTATTATATGTAAAATTTAAAATTTCAAGTATTTTTTTATAATTATATAATAATATAATCAATTAAATCTGGATTTTGAATAATTTTTTATCAGTATTAGTTTTATAAACTCAAATTTAAAAAAAGTCAAAAAAATCGGGAAAGATTTAAAATAGAGGTGTATTTTTTATCATTATACTATCAATTCATAAAAAGTCCGAAAAAAAATAATAGAATTTATAATTTGATAAATGATCTCTGAAAAATGATTTTTTTTCTAACTTAACAGAAAAAGACGGAGTTGCAAATTAAAGTCAAATAAACGGGGGGGGGGTTGCAATGAAATCTCAAAAAAATTTATTGTGCGTTTGATAAAAAATAGCTCCATTAAAAAATTGATTTCGATGATTTCAGATATATTACCATTTAATTTTTCATTAAAATTTAGATTTATTTTATGATAAGAAAATTTATTCGGTAAATTTTGAACTAGATCATAATAAATTGAATTTATGTTATATGTTGGGATAAAATCGAAAAAATAACTTATAATAAAAAGATTTTGACCGAATTAGATTAATATTATTTTAATTTTTATCTTTTTTTTTAGATTCTTTAATTTAATTTATAAATTTTGAGAATTTAAATATTATTTAATAAATGGTTAAAAGGTATTTTATGGACAATTTGAATAAAAAGATGTCATTTTGATCGTTTTCTGTCAATTTTAAGTTTATTGAATCAATTTAATAACAATCTGAAAAATTGACTTATTGTCTAATGAAAAGATATCACTTATAAAAGTCGTTAACAAAAAATATTTTTCAATTATTTTACTGGTGATAATTATATCAAATAGATCCGCAGTAATTTATCTTTTGTATGAAAATCAAAGTCTTATTTACTAACACTTTTCAATATCAACACTATTATGTGCGAATAAAAAAACAAAGCAAATATTGGAAAATTATTATCTAATTTTTTTTGGGTTGTTATCGAGGATTTTAAAAAATTTCAGATTCTAATAAAGGATCGAGTCAATTGGCAGATTATTGCTATATATTTTTTTTAAAAAAATCAAATTGACAAATAATGAAAAAAATGAATACTTTTAAATCAAATCGACATAAATTTATCAGCTAGTCTCATTAAATTCAGGTAAAAAACAAAAAAAATTCAATAATTGAGCTAGTATTTTATTTTATCAATAAAAAAAATTATAGTAGATATATTAATAAGTCGCTATTAACTTTAATTTTATGCCATTTATTTAAATTGAATATATTTTATGGAGAAACCGTATTTACTTCAGGATAAACACGAAAATCATCTTTTGTAGGAAAAAATATTGAATAGTTTTTTTTTGAATTTTGTTGTTCACCCCAGAAAAATTAAATCAGTAAATTTCTTTAAACAATATACTAAATGCAATTGATGGTAAGTTTTGTGCGTATTATTTCAATAAGGGCTATTTAAATGGAGTCGAGCTCTAGGAAAGTTATAAAAATTAGGTTATCAAGTACAGTAAAATAATCATAATTTAAAAAATTTCTCTATTAAGAAATTTTCGCTATAAACTTTGATATAATACAAAAAATCCCAAGGATAATTTTTCAGAGATATGAGTTGAGGATTCCAATTTCAGTTAAGTTAAAACACGAACAAAGAATGTTAATTTAAAAAAAGATCCCAACCTTTAATATTATAGTCTGTGGATTTTTAAATTTTAGAGAATAAAATCAGTCATCAGATAAATAATTATTTAGCTTATAAATATTAATTTTGACCGTAAATTAGCTGAGTATCTTGTAAAAATTAGCATTTTTATTTATTTAATAATCCTTGAAAAATATTTATGACTGGGCTAAAGAAGTGTAATGCTCATAGTGATACAAAAAATTGAATAACAGGTGAGATTAAAATGGAAAAAAATATATTGTACTAACCCTATTCCATAAAAAATTTATAAGTGCCTAATATTATATATTTTGAAATTATTTTAAATAATGCTTAATGATCTTATTTCGAAAATTCCTCGGGAAAAATTACTCCAAGATACCCTATTCGAAATCAAAGCGAGAAAGAAATCTTAAAATTTGCTGAATTCACAGAATTAATTTTATAAATATTGAAAATCAATATATTAAACACAAATTTATCATTTTCTTTATTTAATAACAAAAAAAATAAGTATATTCAATTGATAACTGATTCAATAAACAAGTAAAAAGCAAATAAATCATTACAATAAAATTTAATTAAGTAATAATTAAATTAGTTTTGTATAATGAAATTTCAGCTTTGACCAAATATGAGTGCAGTTCCAATTTAAAAAAATATCACATAGAAAGTTTGAAAAAAAGAAATACTAATGCTTTTTCTATATTTCAAGTATATAGGTTGTTATTTGGATCAATTAATAATACGAATAAACTTCAATAGACATTAAATCAAATTAATAAGTCTGGTTTCAGAACTATTAGCCTTTTATATTTTTACCGAATATTTTTTACAACTATTTTTTCCAATTATTTTTCATAACCAAAAAATTTCTACGTATAAACATGGTCAATTTTTATTTTAATGATAAATAAATTTTGCGAAAATTAGTTTGGTTTCTAGTGGCTTAAGATTGTGTGTAATGCCCGGTGTGAGAATTTATGGAGGCGATTTGTCCTGTCACAATCAAATATACGTTCAGCATACATATTTCATTTTATAACATAAAATTTTTCTAAATTTGCTAATATTTAATAAATTTAAGCGTCCATTCTTGATCAGCCTACTAACATTTTCGACATATTAATGGTTGAAAATATAATTGCAGGTGAATGAGAGTAAAAAGGCATTATTCTTAAAAACACGTGTGATGTATAGCCCCTTCAGTAAGAATATTATAATATAGTCTATCCAGTATTTAAATACGCACTAGCCAAACGATTTGCATAAAAAAATCCCAAATTTATTTGTATTACATTATAGATCTTTTCAAAAAGGGATATTTTCTTGAAAATGGGTAAAGTACGGAAACAAGAAAATTCTTGTTTTATCCAATTTCCGCCATATTTAGTATTATTAAAGTTTGAGTTTCTAACAATTCCAAAATTAGGGTTATTCCGATATAACTTTACCATAAAATAATGCCAAAACAAACAAATCAGAAAACAAGTTTTGCCATTTGTGCTAATTAATTGTACCTAGAGTACTATAGACTTTAAAGATACAAAATATAGCCAACACATTTTTTATAAATTTAATTTTTTGAAGGTAAAATCTTTAAAAACATACACAAATAAAGCAGATTCAAGATAAAAAAGAATAAATCTAATCCACAGAGAAAAAGGTAGCAATTATGGAAATCTGGATAATATTTATCAAATATAGAGATATTAGTATTGAAATAATATGACCACGTTTCACTTTTGTTGGTTATGGAGAATAATCAGACTTTAATAGCTCTCAGGTTTAAATACCACGTAAAAAAGTAAAATAAAACCTTTCATGTTCTTTATTTCCATTATTATTGCTGTGTTTCAATGATGTGGAAATTTTAATAATAAATTATTGGAAACAAGAATTTACCTACGGATACTATCAATATTTATTCAAATATAGGAAATGTTTGAGATCTGGAATATTCTCAATTTGAAGAGTCTTTAAATCAAACTTTAATAATTTGAATTTTTTTCGATTATCGAACGACTTTCTTTCACCGCTCAATCATCATTTTTGTTGAAGACAATAAATCTATTGTTTATCTAGAGCAATTGGTTTAAAGGTTTGAGTTTTTTAACAAGTTCTTAAGATTAAAATATGGTTAAATTTAACCTCAACAAAGAAATTGCAAAAAAGTTCGGGTAGAGTCACTTTACATGTAAGAAAATCTTCCAGCCAAGTGAATCCATTGCCCAATGTTATTACAGATTAAATAATGCAACATATTTATAGGATAATATGTTCAGATTTATTAATTTTTCACACCTTTTTATGATATTCAAGGTAAACAAATTTCAAAAAAATCTAGTTTCAGAAAATAGCTGTCATTTTTTTTATTTATAGCAGGAATTTATTATTAATCTCAAAAATAACTGATTATTACACCGATTTTATCCAAAACTTTGAGGGATAAGGAAATTAGTATCTCATATGTGAGATTCATTTCTAAACCAGACTTTTTTTTACTACGAAAAACATTGGTTAAAACAAAATTTTGTTATCCACAAGCCAATAAAAAAGCATCGAAATACTAGGACTGGTAATATTTCAATATTTTGCGATTGGAGGATTTCTTTTGTAATTCAATACAATTATTCAGTAAATTTATAATTTATCTGAATGCCATGTTTCTAAACCATGAAAGTAGCAAAAATTAAATTGAAAAGCGTCAGCCCTCACAGAGAATTTCCCACATCTTTCGAAATAAAATTCCGTAATGAAAAAAAAAACTCATCTTTATAAATTTTTTCTTATAAAGGAAGTTCGTTTGAGGTATTTATTTCAAAATTTTTTGGAAGATTCTCTTTGAGAGCAGGCGCTTCAAATTGAAAATTTGTTACTTTCCTAACTTGGAAATCGGAGCTAAGATAAAGTACAAAATTATTGGGTAGCCTGAATTTGAAATTATAAAAGATAATTTCCATTCTCAAAATGTGGAAACTTTTTAGGGTTGGTATATTTTTCTATTTTTATTGGATTGGTGATGGATGGATTTAAATATAGCCAATAGTTGGTATATTCAAAAAAAGTCTGTCTAAGAATCTCCGGTATTTAGTTAAATTTTATAGGCGCTTTCCAACACATCCTAGATATTATTTCGGCAATACATCACCATTTAGTAATCAAAAAGCTGGGCATTCGAACTATCACATTTAATACAAATTAGTCCAAGTTGCTAACATAATATCGATAGCTATGTAATACAGATCAAATGCTTAGAAATGTTTTATTGGTGTATTCCCAAAAAAAGCAAACAAATATACTTCACCTGCTATTTCCATCTATAAATATTGATAAGGTCTTCAAAAATGATGTTTTTTTATTTATTGGCATAGTTGGGAGATTCTCTTTGAGAGTGGACACTTTCCTACTAAATTTTTACCACTTTCCTAATTTAGAAAAGGGGTGCTAAGATAAAAAATAGAATTGTTGGGCAATTAAAATATAAATTTTAGAGGCTAGTTTTCTATTGGTAAAATGTTGAAAATTTATTAGAGCATGTATGTTTTTCTATTTTTATTGGTCTGGTTTTAAA
>LSSL01000685.1:11126-25802 GCA_001953115.1 Smittium mucronatum | reverse complement strand
TATTTTTCCTTTTTGCGTTCTGCGTTTTTATAAAAACTGAAAATCAAAAAAGTTGTGATTTAAAACACATTTAATTAAATCTATTATATAAATTTTAATAATCACAGGGATAAAATAAATAATATTAACTTTTTGTATCTATTTATTAAAGAGAGTTGTTTTAATCGTCGATTATCAAACATACATATATTATTAAACTATGTTTTCTAAATTTTTGACTTTAGATATTATCAACAAAATAAGTTTAGATTAATTTTGATTATGCATAAATTACTGAAAACCACTATGATTTTTTTGATTTTAAATCTGATATAGGATCTGATCTTCAATATTTAAAATGTTTTGATATTATGAGTACGCTAAATCATATATGGATTTAAAAAACGATTTACCTAAAAGGGAAATATAAAATATAAAAAGGAAATTATTTCTAAAAAATGGCAAAAATTTTCGATACTTTTTTAATTATTCTAATCTTGATTATATCAAAAAATAGAGATATTTTGATACCATAAAGGCGGTTCTATATTGGCTTGGTCATAATGGTTCCAAAAAAAAGCTTGATAATTTGAGTATTTATCTTTTCATAGCAACAAACAGAAGCTCATCAAGTTTTTTATTCGATACCTACCAAGATTCCAAATAATAAATTCAATTAAGTAAAATAAGCAAAATATCACTAAAGTTTACCAAAAACCTTTCGAAATAATAGAGGCCAAATTGATAGATATGTTTAGTTCTCCAGGCTGAAATTTCAAATAAATATTCGATAATTTTGATCGGTTTAATCATTTCAACTCGACTTCAAATCTGGAAAAAAAAACTGGTACGGAGATTTTGGATTACCCAAGAATTTTATTTACACATTTTGAATTTTCTCGAAAATAATACAGGTTGATAATGGGAGAGAATTTGTAAATCAAGAATTATTTGTTTTTTGAAAGCTCTCAGAAAAACCGAACCAAACTTAATTCATCCTTTAAATCCTAAATTAAACATATTTTTAAACAAAAAAAAAGTTTATATATGAGATTTAATGTTCAGATAAACTTACAGGCATTAAAAATTGGGATAGAAACAGCTAAAAAAATCAGTTTTTTATATTTTTTTGATTAAAATATTTCATTTATCACAGAATATATATGTATAATTTCTGAATTAAAACCCCCTTTTTTTTATAAAAATATTATAACTCCCTATTTTTTATTTATTCTCAATATTTCCGATTGCAGAAGAATAATAATTACGCGACTAGAGAGGGTTTTTTTTACAATATAATTGATATAATATTGATTTTCTCGCAAAAAAAGTTTTTATTCCCCAAATTAAAAAATTAACTGAGATAAGTACATTCTATAATAGAAGTGTTATTAAAAATGATAAATCAGTATAAAGCTTGCTTACTGCTTTTTTTGTAGGAAGCTTAAAAATTAATAGTATTATATATTTTATATTGTTGAAAACAGTGTTATAAATAATACAAATGATATTGTAGTTAAGTAAGAGTTCTATAACGTTATTTTATTAACCAAAATATTGAAAATCCACAAGGAAATATAATTTATTTAGATTAAAGGAAAATTATATTTGAATCTGCACAAAGCTGAAAAAAAATGATAATGAAAAAAATTCGGTTATTACATTATGTAATAAAGAAAATGTAAAAATCAATAAATAAGGCCAAAACAGAGCCAGGGAAAAACTCTCATTTGTTATTATAGTAGAAAATTCTATAAAAAATTATCAAATTGAGACTTATATTAGCTTAATAGAAATGTAAATGTGTATAGAGAGTTTATAAGAACTGGATATTTAAGATAGTATAGATTAATAGTCAAAAAAACAAATATTACTACAGTTTTTCGAAAAAATTGTGGAAGAGGGGGGGGGATATAGTCATAAAAAAAAAGTCTCAAAAGCGGATGTAAATAAAAAAAAGAAAGCACAGGAAAATTGATATAAGTAATGCCTTTTTTACCCAGAATGTGAATGTGAATGTATAGGTAAAAATACAAAATATTTTATCCCATCGGATGTTATGAAAATAGTATCCAAAAACTATATTTTCATATATTAAAAGACATATAGGGTTTTGATAAAATTAATTTCAAGTAATATAAAAAAACTCTATAATAAATAGATACAAAAAGTTAATATTATTTATTTTATCCCTGTGATTATTAAAATTTATATAATAGATTTAATTAAATGTGTTTTAAATCACAACTTTTTTGATTTTCAGTTTTTATAAAAACGCAGAACGCAAAAAGGAAAAATATAAATACTTTATATAATTGATATTTTAAATCTTGATACATTTTCATGTGAATGTTTTGATGATTTTTATCAGTTGGAAACTTAAATTCGATCATCTTTTGAAGGTCCCAAAAAAATTAATCATTTATTTGCAGCGATAGAAAGCTATTTTAAAAATTTAGCTACCACAAGTTTATAAAAATAAAAACATATATTTTTTACCTATAATTAATACTGAAACCGCTGATTTTTACAATTATTGATATATATTGAGTGCTCAGTTATATTAGGCTTTTAAAAGAAAAAAACTTTGAGATAAAAGAAGTCGAAGGAAATGAATATGAAAAAGGCAAAAGTTTTAGAACTAGACTTCGCCTTTGGTTCTTTCAGTTGAAATAATGTTAAATTTCAACTTCTAAATTTTACAAGCTATGATTGGATATACTATGTGTCGATCTATTGATATAAATTTGTTTGTTTGTATGCTAATTTTGGCCGAAAAATGAGCGATATTTTCAATTATAGCTACCATCAATGAAATTTTGAAAAAAAAACAGCCTTGTCTAGTCACAGAGGATTAGTTAAAAAAATATAGCAATTTAATTTGAAATGGAGCTAATATAATATTTTTTTAGAACAGTCTAATGAATACCAATAAAGGCTTCATGTGACTCAAAATCACTTCAGGAATCTCTAATTCGTATAAGACTTAAGTTTAAACAATATTCATCTTTTGAAAAAAATCTTGAAGATAATTTTTTAATGAATCCGAAAAAATATGAATTTTCAATAAATTCTAGGTTTAAACAATTTATGTAAGAATAATGGTATAAAAAGTCGAAATAAAAGTTAAAATAATATTTATCAAATATTTTAGAGTTTAAATTCTTATGGATTAATAATATTTTTCTATTTTAAATTTCGGACTTGAAGCAGTGCATAATAGATACGCGTTCATTAGACCGTAATATGGTTTTTTGGACTGATATTTTAACTTAGTTAATTTTTGCAGTCATAGCTATTGTAAAATTTTAGTCATAATTAGTTTAGTTATAGTCCTTAAAAATAAATCTGCGTTTAAAAAATACAAATATATTAAATATTGTTTTTTAATCGATAAAATAAATATTAATAAGGCATAGTTGTTGATATATGTAGTATTTTTGAGAGAGGATTAAAAATAAAAAACAAATTTTCATTTTCACTTATACAAAGGGTAAATTGGAAAAAAAACTCTATTCGCTGAAACAAAAAATAGGATGTTTTAAATTTTGAAAAGTTATTTTTATTATTTATTTTAAATAATATTAATGTTTTATTATTAAAAATTAATTATAATCTTTTATAATATCCCCCAAATGTACTTTCTAGTTATTTATAATGATATCAATACTTTTTATGTTTAGGAGTGTAAGGCGAAATATAAATTTTTATTTCTATAGAAAATTTAGAAAGATTAATTTTCTTATAAAAATTACTTCAAACTAAATAAAAAAATTATAATTCAATTTTAAATCAGTTTTATTTACCAAATTGAATTATAAATTTGATCTTTAGAATTTTTTTTTTAATAAAATATTTTTTTCTGATTTCAAGATTAAAAAATTGAATTTTTTCTCTAAATTTATATTGAGAAGAAACCTCCAATTTTTCCTAGAAAATTTTTAGAAAAGATATATTCAGAGATAATAATATATTTTTGAAAATATCAATCTTAACCACTGCGAATAAAAACTAAATATTAAACAAATATATGAAAGTATTTAGCTATATATTACATAAGAATCGTATTATTAACTATTTTATGCCTGATAGCTAAACGGAAATGGGTGAGATCAACTTATTTTTTTCAATTTTTTCATGTTATACCTATAAAACACTTATCGGAGATATTAATAACTTCTTGTTTTGTTGTTACAATAGTATTTGAGCGCTTAGGAGTATTTTAATTTATCTACTAAAAAATTTATGGGTTTGAAATTGTATTTTTCTCTCATTTTGAACAAATCAATATTTTTTCCATTTTATGTATATCATAACTTTTTTTTTTTCGCAGATTATATGATGCTAAAAAATTTACTTTTGGCCTTTAAAATATAAAAATTAAATCTTCATTTTATTTATCAATTTTTCAAAATAAAACAAAATAAAAATTTTTTATTTAAATATTCCGAATTAATTTCATACTCTATAATATCGAACTTTATTTCGTGGGGAAATATAATAAAAAAAGAAGAAGAATAGCTTAAGAAAATAATGTTAATGGATTAACTTTTTTTTATAATACGATTTTTTCAAAAAATATCCTAACAAAAAGTCTATGAACTATTTATTTTAAAAAAATAGTATCAAATAAGATTGATGTATCTATAAAATCCTAACTTATTGAGGATATTTTTGCTAATTTTCCCCCCTCTTTTATTCATATTCGGATATTGCATAGGATGAATTTATTTAGGAAGCATAACGAAAAGTATCGTTGATTTTATTTTCTTTATGTAAAACCTTATTTTTAATTAATTTTTTTTAGATATAAATCCTTGCCAGCAACTCAACCAGCCCAAAAAAACTTCTATTCGTTGGAAATGAGATTAAATCAAGCCATGTGTAAATCCAATTATACGGCCCACTCGAAGCAATATCAGGGGGAGAACTTAAGTATTTAGATTTTAATCCCCCCCCCCCCTAGACAGTATGAATTTAGTCCTACAGAGGATCTTAAATTGATTGGGGATATAATCTTAAATATAGATATTATTATCAACATTTTTGTATATCTTAATAAAAAATTTTAATGCCACTATTTTGACAATAGAACTGGGAATAAAAAAAAGATAAAATAAAACAAGATATTGCCAGAAAATAGAATAAAAGTTTTCAGTTTTGATGACACTTTTTTCATGATATACCAGCTGTATACGAGGAATGGAGATTCTGTTCTATTTTGTAAATTGAGTATTACGTTGGACAGATCCACATTTATAAATCTCCGATATAATTGGCTAAATATTAATTTGATCTTGAAAAAAAAAAAAGTACTGAGAAAAAATAGCTTATAATTTTCTGCAAGAAAAAGAAAATATTTAAGAAGCCTATTCTATTTTTAAATATTAACTATTATGATACACATTTTAAAAAAGGCCTTATAAATTATACATTAACCACCACCTATTCCGATTACTATAAATAACACTCTCGATCTATTAATATAAGAAATGAACTGCATTAACCGAATCGAGCTCCCCAAATTAAATGGACTGACACAATATGTCCAAAATGTAAGCGATTTTGGAACTCAGATAGTTATATCAACTGAAAGTATTGTGCAAACTTATGATTATACATCATTAGAACCGATTATTCAGTACGATGGGTATACACAACCTATTTCTGGGATGCTCACCAAAAACCAAAATTTCGTGTCCACAAGTAGCCTGGATGGCAAAATAAGAATATACGATGTGAGAACTGGTAGCCCAAATCCCGTAAATGAGTTGGTCAGTCCATACCCCTTGCTTTCTTTTGATATCAGTTGCGACAATATGTTTGTTGTTGCAGGGAGTGAGCAGGTGGATGTTAATAAAAAATCTAGTCCCAAAGTTTCCTTCGCTGGAAAACCTTTTGATTCCGATGATGATGTGGGAATATTTTTATGGGATACAAGAATGGCTAACAAAGAGTATGCCGTTTTCACTGAGACACATAGTAACGACGTTTCTCAAATCAAATGTCACAAACAGTCCAACACCAAGTTTATGTCTGGCTCTACTGATGGGTTGGTTTGCATCTACGATTTCGAAACAACTTTAGATGAGAATGATGCAATGATTTATTCTTCAAATATGGAAATTTCTGTGCAGCAAATAGGCTATGTTGGAAATGGTTCGGAATTTTTTTATTGTATAACCGACATGAACACATTATCACTTTGGACCAATGAATGTACTCTAGTACGAGACTTTAAAGATCTGATTAATGAAGATCCAGATAAAGGTCCTTTAATTGATTACGTGGTTAACTGCGAATTTAATGGTTCGGATAACAACCTTTACCTTACAACTGGAGATATATCTGGAAATGTTGACGTATTTATGGTGGGTATCGACAATTTGAGCCATCTTTCCCGATTATCTGGTGGTCACTCTGACATTGTAAGGTGCATTGATTATAATTTTTCTCGGGGTACTGCAATTTCAGGTGGGGAAGATGGGTTGATTTGCTTATGGTCTAGCTAATTAGATTGGCAATAAATAGAAAACACCCATATAATCTAGAACGATTTTTGATTTTTTGATTTTTTTACATTTGCAAAACCCCAAAATATAAGTGCATAATTAATATTACAGTATAATTTATAAATAGAGTTCATATGTACATGAAGTTTTAATATTTATCGAAAAAACTATGTTCCAGTGCTTCATGTGCATTGGTCCTTAACTTGGGATCAACTTCAAGCAAAGAGTCTGCCAACGATAAAAACTCTGGACAATCTATTCCCAATCTATCTGCCAAAATAATTTTCCTAAAAAAGAAAATTAGGAGAAAAAATGATAATAAGACATGAGGTGTATATTTAAAAACGTTATAAAGTATAATGAGACTGTGAAATGTATTTATACCTTTCAGATTTTGTTATTAATAATTCAGTTTCAGTCGAAACATAGGATCTGGACTCCGATCTTTCATTAGATTTAGAAATCAAAGATGGCTGATTTATGGGATTAGATAAAATTTGAGATTTTGGAGAGTTTAATGATGTTGCCCTGAACTTAGATATTTCGACCAACAATAAAGTAACATCTGTAGCGGGGAAAAGAGGTGTTAAAGACCACATCTCACATAAGATGCATCCAATAGACCATATATCTATTTTAGTGTCAAAGTTTTTTCCAAGAGCCACCTTTCCAACAAAAAAACCCCGATGAAGTAGTTGATCATTTAATATGAAGAAAATTAAAATCATGGATGTTGAATCAAAAATAAAAATAAAAAGAATAAAACTACTAACCTCTGGAGCTCTGTACCATAAGGGTTGTATTTCAAAGTCTTTATAATAATAGTGAACATTGCGCATCTTTACCGAATTTCCAAAATCTATCAATTTTACCTCATTGGAATCTAAATTTTAAAAGATTTTATTTCAGATACGAATGAGTTTTTTTAGAAACCAAAATAAAGGAAATAAAATAAGAATAATCAAACATATTTACACGTTGATGCAAACATGATATTTTCAGGTTTTAAATCGGCGTGAATGATATTCTTTTTATGTAATTCGTTTACGCCTGATAGAATTTGGAACAATATATCTCTAATAATTTTTAGTTTCTTAAATTTGAAAACATTTGAGTCGAAAGTGTTCGATTCCAATTTATTTAGCTTAGCGCTTATGGAATTTATAAGGACCCCTCCAAGAAGTGGTTCCATTACCAGAACAACCTTCCAAGTATCATCTGTTTTTGATAAAGGTAAAGAGTCAGAAACTAAGAAGACATCATGTATGGATATCACATACTTGTTTAATCTAAATGTAGGATGACAGTGTATATATCTTAAAGAAGAATATTCAGCAAGTCCAATGTTATTTTCATTATTTTTCATCAACTTCAAAGCCACTATTTTATTAGATATAAACCCAGAATCTACAGACTTAAATTTGATGTAGTTATCAATTGCCAAAAAAACGCTACAAAATTCGCCGCTTCCCAGCAATTTCAAAATTTTGTATCTATGATCTAATAATTTAAAAAAATAAGAAAAATTAATCAAAGTTTAATATTAGGGGTTTTATTTCTAGAACTGTGACATATCCTTACTTCCATTTTTAAGACTGAGAAATTTTAAATCTAGGCTATCGGAGTTGTTTTTTCTAATCTTTTTTGAGGAGCGTTTAACAAAAAGATAGGCAGGTACTTTTTTGATCTCTTCGATTTGAAAAGAATTATGGTTTGAAGCTAAATATTTGTAAAAAACAGATTATATATATACGAAGTACATATAAAAAAAGTACAAATTTCAAATACCTGATTCCAGATTATTTTTAAATTCGAGTGGAATCTCAGAATTTTCAGTGTTTTTTAGAGTTTTTTTAGTTTCTAAATATCAATCATAGGTGAAAAATCGATTTTACAGAAAAAAAATAATAATTAAACTACTATAAACAAAAAAGTCAGTTTTGATAGAAATGTCATGGAAATACCTTGTGTACTTTTATAACTTCTTTTGTGAGATTCTGTCTTAAAACCGGCGGAATCTTCTGGATTTTTTAAAGAAGGTTTATTATTGTTTGATTTTTCGTTGAATTTTTTGAAAGCAGAAGGGAGTCTTTCCACCGTATTTGGGAGTTTTCTTGATTTCTCAGACACAGATTTGTCTCTTATAATTTTTATCCTTAAATAAAGATCAGTTAATCCGGACGATAGTAGTGAAATATGATCAAATCGTTTTATTTGCTCGAGTTTAATATCTATTTCACTCATTATAGTCAATTAATCGTAAATTCGAAGGTAGAAAATAATAATACAGGGGGGTTTGATGAAGAAAGGAACTACATAGATAAATTGAGGCCAAAAGTACAAAACTGAGTTTTGCAAAATGTGATTAATTTTATAGTTTTAATAGCGTAGTTTCAGTGTGCTAACCAACCAGAATTTATTGACCGATACCATTGGGAAATAAATTAAATCATAGGTATTTTTTATTGGGAATATTGAGGGTAAAAATCACCTATGCTATGATTTGTTACTTTACTAGCCGGGTTTTTGATAATGGTTGTTTTTTCAGCTCGGAAATATTTTATATTTTAAGATTTATTACATTAAAAAAAATAAGAGTCACAACATAAAATGGGAAATAAAAGAAATTTTAGTAAAAGGTATTTCGGCAACAATACTTGCGTAAATTCTAGTTGATATGATATTCATCGACAAAGATGCGTGGGTCCCTTGGATACTAATTTAAATAAGTTAGGCGTGCGAATGTTTATAACAATTTAATTTAAGGATAAAGATAAATTTCTATGAAAAGCATAGATGTTGATATACGGTTATTATATAGACTAATATAGCCTATCTCTGAAGTTCAATGGCTTCTTATCTGTCAGTAATAATAAAAATATATTCACTACCAATATTTACAAAGCAGGAAGTACTCCAAATTAATAAATAGTATAAAAGCTAGTCCCAGGCTAGAAATTGCTTCAAGAAGAACCATTTGTGTTAGATTTTTCTTTATGGATAGGAATGTTTAACTTGAATCCTTTAAACTGAGTTTTTAGAAGTTGAAGCCCTCTTTGCAGTTGTAATGGATTTTAACGCACGAAGAGTTCTTTGATTTCTAAATAGTAATGCTAATATCGCTTTAGGCTAATATCATCCTTTAATTTGTTCCTCTGAATAGGTTTCCATTACTCCTACAGTTCAGCCAAGAGTAGCTCAGATGTGTTAGATTAAATTATAGCACTTTGAATCAAACAGACTATCTAAACTAAATCTCTGGGAAATATTTCACTTCATGAGAGATAAAATTGGTTACTAGGATGCCTTTTTTTTATTGCTTTTACTTAGGATTTCTTTCTCATTCTGTAATTTTACGGCTATGCCTATTGATTGCTATTTCAAAGCTGCCATCAATATTTGATTTTTCTAATTTTATGAAGATTTGAATGTCAGTTAACTTTACTGGTTTATTATTTCGCTATTTTTTTTCGACAGTTCAACCAATAGCATTATATAGTTGATCCGATAATCCTTATACTTTTTCTTGGTTGAGTTTTTGTGTGTTGATTGTTGAAATAGCTTTACACATTCTTTTTTACACTAACTATATCAATGATTTGTAATATTACACACCTAGCCAAAGCGAAAATAATAATAATAAGTACTATCCAATTTTCACATCTTAAATCGTTTCAGCTTATTTTTGATTCCATATATTCTCTGTCATCCCCTAGAGAAAAAAGGGGGAGATTTGCAACACAATTGCGAGATAATTATCCGAATGATAGTTGTTTATAATATAATAAGAGTAATATTTTTCCGGATAAAAACATAAACACTTGTCATGGCTGTTTCAGAAGATCTTAACGGCCGAACTCACATTTCATACTCAGGCTACAAAATGAATAAAAATGCTCTGCTTCCGAAAATCAATCCACTAAATTTAGTTAATTCTAACGTTTTAGATGAAAGTCCTGGGGGGTCCAATGATCAATCTTTAATCATTGATAATAAAAATAATGAAAACTCCAACGAGGATTACGAAAACGAATTCCCTATCGATGATTTTGAAATAGAATTTGACTCTCAAACTTTAAAAAAAGTCATGGAAACTGAGGAATTGTATTATGCTTCTCAGGCTGATCAATTTACAACCTTCACAAGCGATGATAATTTCGCTAAATTTACTTTAGACCATCGAATAGGGATTAATCATTTGGAAGATGGCACCAGCTCAAATACCCGCATTCACAATCACAACACTCTTAATTCTAAGAACGAAATCAATGAAACTAATGAAACTTTAAAATCTGAAAAGGATAATTTCAGAAGGACTCGCAGTGCGAATCTGGAATCCCTTGGAATACAAGGATTTAAACTTCAAGATACGGATCAGAGTAAAAAAAACAATATCTCAAATCGTATCAATAATTTTCAAAATTTGCCTCCCCTGCCTCCCGAAACAACTAAATATTTTTATAAAGAAAAAACCCCGCTACAAGGTATCCATGTTTCATTTTTTTAATTAAAGCGATGAAAAGGTTGTTCTGAAAAAAAAAAATGTTATAAATTCATTCTGTTTAAATCGTGATTCTTGATTTTTTCTTCTTTTATTACAACTTAAAAAGGCTCTAAATTTCAGTCACAAAGAAATTTTACCCCTCACACTTCAATTATGGACGAAAATCTTCACGAATACCCTCAAATTTTAAAGGTATTTGAGTCTTTATTCATCAAAAAATTGGGGGTTTCCTTCATTTTCATTCAAAATTAAAAAAACATTTATTGTAAATATAGTTAAAAGATGAAATCTCTGGTCAAGAAAAAAGGATAAAGGAGCTTGAAGAGCTCCTTAATCTGAAAACAGGAGAAGCCGAAACAATTAGAAGAAAATTACAAAAGGTATTGATCTAGTATATAAGTTTTGATATATATATCTATTACTCTTAAAAATACTGAAATTATTATTTTTTTTACTTTTTTAAAAATCAAAAATATTCCTTTTTAAATTTTATAGACTGAAAAAGATAATTCTAAATTGCAAGAAAATTTAATATCTGAAACCGAAAAACTTTCTTCTGAAAAATCCTCTATGGAACAGAAAATGCAAAAGATAATCGACTCTTTCAACACACAGATAGAATTCCAGGTATTTTTTTTAAAATCTTCCTTTTCATACATTTCTAATCTTTTTATGTTATTTTTTTTCAGGTTCAAGAATCAACTGCATTGATGAAGCAGAAATCAATTACTACTCACAAGTCTGACCACCAAACCCCCTCTTTGGTTTACGAAGATCTTTCTTCAAAAATTGATCACCACCCTCATCTAATAAATGCAAAGAAGAGAAAATCAAGTAACTTTGTTTAATTATTCTGATGAAAAAGAATTATATTCTAATTTCTTCTTGTTCCCGTTTAATTTCAAATTTAATAATTCTTTTTTAGCTGTTAGCGACGAATTTCCAAGCATAAAAAACACTTCATTGATTAGCAGCAAGTCGGATTCTCAAGTATCTAATTCAATCGAGAATTTGACATCCCATGTTAACTCGATAGAAGCTGACATAGTTAAGAAAGAAAAAAAAATATCACTTTTTAGTATTTAATTGCTAAATTATTTTCTTGGTTTCATATAGATTAAATCATTTTTATTATCGATCAAAAAAAAAAACGATAATCGTAAGTTATATTTTATTATATTTTTCAAAAAAGATTCCTTGATCTTAATAAGTACTAAATATTAAAAAACAGTGCAACTCGAACATTTGAATCTTTTGTCTAAAATATGCAAATCAGTCGAAACTTCATTTTCAGTTTTGAATACCCAACAACTTGCAGTATATATTTGCAAAAGAATCGATAGAGCTAAATCTTTCTCTAATTTTATGACTTGCACACAGGTATTTTATCGGCCTTTTATTGTTTTTATTTCATTCTTAAAAATTCATCACTTCTTCAAACTATATCAGGAATTGCGACAAAGTAGAATATATTTTGATATATTGGTTGAATCTGTGAATTTCTTTAAGCCTCTTCTACCCTCTTTGCTCAAAGTTAAAGATAAAAATCAAGACAGGAAAGATTTCACTGATGAAGATCATATGGAACCAAAATATCTTATGGAGAGTTTTTTCGTTAATTTAGTTTCTCTGGTAAAAAACATAATAAGTTTTACAGAAAAAAGTAAAGGTAAAATTCAGGAAATTTATTTTATTAAAAAAACATCTTATTCATTAGCTTACTTGGATTTGATTCCTATATTTTTAAATATATAGTAGAATTTGTTAACATGTACAAAGATCTCAAAACTGCGTTTTTTCCATTCATGGATTTGATTAATTTAATATTAAAGCATACTGCGGGACCCTTTTTTGAAAGGTATAAATCATTTCTTCTATCTTCCTAGTATTGTTTACGCAATATATACTGAGTCCAAATATTCTATTAATTATATTGAATACAAAATGATCAAAATAAAAATATTTTTTAACTCATAGAATTTGTGTATTAGCTGATCAAGACATTCTTGAAAAGATGATACATTATTCGGAGAATATTGACATTTCGTGGATAAATCCTGTTCTCAAAATGTCATCTATAATATTCAAATCCGATTCTGTCTTCAAAAAGTGGAGTCATGATTCTGAAGTGATTGAGGTTTTCACCAAATTTTTATTTGAAAAAAATGAATCAATACAAGAATCGAATTTGGTATTTTCGTCCATCTAATCTAATCTTGCTTTATCTTTATCTTTTCTTTTTTTAATTATTCGTGAGATATTATTCGTCCAAAATTATTAATTTCTGTTTCCATCTTTTTCTCATAAAATTTTAACATTGACACAAATTTAGGAAGATTCGATTGAAGTTGGACTACACATAATGAGACTATTTGCATCCATAATGATAGTTCATGGAAATAACAAAAACCAGGCACATTTTATTTTGGATGTATATTTCATAAGATCTTTAGTTATTATATTGATTAACCAAACAGAAATGGCTTTGAAAACTTCAGAGAATGTTCCCCAAAAGAGGTAATAATATTTCTCTTGGAATTATTAATGGAAATTTCATAATATTTTTCAAAAGACATATCTGATAACTTGTTTAATAGGATTTCTGCAATCTGCCAAGCTCTAAAGTGCCTGGCAGCTGCCTTTGGGATTGGAAATGATTCCAGTACTGTTAGAACCACTCAATTTGAAGATGGCATATTTTGCCATTTTTTGGGCGGAGAAGATAGCGCCTTATACTACGGGCTCGTTTCCTGTTGTATAAAAATATCATCGAGGCCTTTATTCATGGAGCATGAAAATGAGGATATTTTCGGTAAATAATACAAAATTAATTTTTCAGTTTTTTTATTTTTTGTTTTAAATTCTATCAACTCTTTGCCATAACACTTATTTCCCAATATTTTAGGCATAGCAGATTTGTTATTAGAGATATCTACAAATAAAAATTAATAAACAAACTATAAAAAGAAATTATTCGCGTGGAAATCTTCTCTTTCTATCTAGTTTTTTTATTTTTTTGTGGTTAGATCGATTAATTCACCTCTGCCTCCGTACAAAGTATTTTTAGAGACAAGGATAATTAATCTTTTGGCTCGAAATTAGAATTATCATCCTATTTATTTAATCTGTTTATTTTCCTGGTTAAAACTAGACAATATATTTTCTTCATAACCATCTCCACGACCCAAAGAAAATATAAAAATAGAAAAGGTGTGGTTTTCTGATAGGTTAATAATCATTAAACTTGTAAGTATGGGTAATGTTGGTATCTTGAGCTGAGATATAAATACAAATATTAGATTTAAATTAATATTTCCAAAGGATTGGGATGGAGATTTAGTTTGATTTTTTTTTTTTACAAGAAACATTTTTTTATAATAGTAGACAAAAAGCTTAAAACCCAAATTCAAAAAATAAAATAAAATTAAATGTTGAAATCTTAAATTTCTTAATAAATTTTATCACCACTCCTGTTATTAACATAACTATATCAAGAAGATGCTGACTCAAGGGAAACCACGTGAAAAATACGTAATATTATTAACTCAACTTGATTCTTACTCCTAAGAGTGAATTACCTTTCCGTGGTTTAGGTTCCTAAGTAGTGCGCTTTGAAAAGTACATTATACTAAAATCCCACACAGCGTTGAACTATTCTTGGTTGAGAGTAGTGGAGATAGC
>LSSL01000683.1:0-14227 GCA_001953115.1 Smittium mucronatum | reverse complement strand
ATAAACAGGCAGCCCGGGAACTCTGGTTAGAGGCACGGGGGCGTGGAGACGAGCTAGGTGGTGCGGGGGGACGGGAGCATGAACTGGCCCCCAACGGAAACTCCCGCATTAGGTGGAGCAAAAAGGGCGATAGGCCGGAGAGTGGAGCCACCCCCAAACAAAGACACTCGATGCGATTGGGCCAAGATACAGGACCAGATCAGACATCCAGCACGCTTATTCATCCAGCTTGGTCATTTCAATGGGGTGGGGAAGTGGGGGGGAAGATTGGGGAAATTGGGGATGCGTGGGGAAATGGGAGGAATTGCGGGGAAATGGAGAACTCGGGAGAAGGAATCGGTCCTGATGGAAGCCTTGACCGCTCAAAATCCTCCAAAAAAAAGGCTCGGCTCAAAAAATCATGTTCACTAATGCAGAGCTCCAGCTTGCCTACTATTTGATAATGAAATCAGTTTAATGCAAATTCTTTGCGAAATCATTTATAAGGAGCATTTCTCTAATCATTCTCTCTGAAATCCCAATTATAGATTTTTTATAGCCATCTTAAAAAATAAGGGGTTCCTTGTTTTTATTATTTTTATTATTAAACCATATTCACCGCCTTATTCTGCCTGTTCTCTTTATTTCGCCACTCTTCAGAGTAGCCGCTCTCTCCATATCCATTTCAATACCCCTGCCTAAACTTTTGTTCTGATTTAAAAGTATATCCTTTCCAATGAAGGATCAACATTTGAAGGATTCTTTGGCTAAAAATTCTGCCTTGATTGACGAGGAGCTCGAACAGCCCCAAATATTTGCTAGCACTTCTGATACTGTAAAAGATTCTCCTTCCCAAGTTCCCACTCTTGTCGATTGCAAAGTCAAGGCCCGCATTCCTTTCCACGGCGGCGAATTTTATCTACATTTGTACAAAAATAATAAAGATCAAAAGGAGCATTTAGCTATTGTTTTTGGCAACTCCATACAGAGCAAGTCCCTCAACTCAATTCAGCCCGCCGAGACTGAGCTCGATCGAAAAATTAGGGGCGCCACTCTTGAAGGCGTGACTACTCCCTCTCCTCCTGAAATCCCCCTTGTTCGTATCCACTCCGAATGTTACACTGGCGAGACTGTTTCCTCTATTCGCTGTGATTGTGGCTATCAGCTCGCTGAAGCTATGCGGCTTATGAGTCTTGAAGGGTCTGGTGTTATTGTATATCTGCGCCAGGAGGGTCGCAACATTGGGCTTATGGAAAAGCTTAAAGCTTATAATCTGCAGGATATGGGTAACGATACTGTCAAAGCCAATTTACTGCTTAACCACCCTGCCGACGCCAGAACTTACGACGTTGCTCTCGCTATTCTCGACGACCTTTCCATCAACCGGCTCAATTTGCTCACTAATAATCCTGATAAAATCGAAAAGATCACCCAGGATGGTAGCATTATTGTCGAGAATAGAGTTCCAATGATTCCCTCCTGGTGGAAAAATGACGATGAAGAAGAGGTTAGCGTATTAAACACTGTGGATTCTTTATCCAGTCTCCTCCTCAGCTCTTCCGAAAAAATTAGCAATGATAAGCTTTCTGCTGATGGGATCCCTGATCTCACCATCAACTCAGCTGCTCTTGATTCTTCTCCTGATACCCAAAACAATACCGATTCCGGTGAAACTTTTATCGAGCTTGATATGCCGCATACTCCCATAAGACATCGTGGTTGCTCAACTCCTCCCAGGTACCCTGCCAACTCCACCAAATCAACTCTATCTTACATCCGCCATTTGGATAACGACAAGTTATTGATGACTGAAGCCGACCGCTACTTGCTCACTAAAGCTCTCAAGATGGGCCATATTCTCGAAATGCCAAAATACTAATGCATTTTCTTTCTCACCTCACCTCATCCCATTCTCTCCCTCTTTGTACAATTATTCTCTCCTTCTCTGACCTTCTTCACACTCCTCCTCACGACCAATCACACAAACTCTCTCTCTCTTCTTTCCATTCCTCTATGATATATGTCTTTATCATTTCATTCAATTTCTTGACTTTATCTGCTATTTACTGTCTTGGTTTGTTTTTTTTTTACTATTTTTCCATCCTTTTTAGATTCCCATTTTTTTTTAAATAAAGTAAAAAAATATCTTAACCTCCTTTTTTCAGCCCAATCATGCGTAACTCTGCCTTAGCTTTAATGGATCAGATTTAATTACCCCAATCCTAATTTTCCAAAGCTGGTTGGCTGACACTGCATCCATAGCCCATCTTATGGTAGTTAATCAGATTAATATCTACTTTAGTTTATTCGCATTATTGATCGTTCTTGCCAGGTTGGGCCAGTGATAATATCTAAACATTAATTATTAACGCTCTGGTTTATTCTATTTGATTATTGGCCGGTATTTTACACTTTGAGTTTTAATAAGCCAAAAATTGGTGTTCATTTCCATAAACTTTTGTTTTAATCAGAATTTTAGTTCCATAACAATCCTTTGCTAAATCCTGTGCCGTTGATAGGCTAAATTGTGCCAGTATTTGGTGCTAATACCCTTGAATGATTTCTGCTTGGATGAGCTTAAACTTTTCTATCAATTGATTGCTCGAAAATACATAGCTCTTGTCTGAATCAATCAATCGATAAATTGATTTTATTTGACAAGTATAATTCTGCGTAAAAAAAAAAAAAAAAAATTGACAAGTATAAAGTCTTTCGAGTGTAATTCCTTTTACATTGATTAAATGTTGAAAATATCCTAATTTCTCATTTTGCTTTTCAAAAAAAAAATATATATATTTGTACTTGTTATATTCCACCAAATACTCGCAATAAAAACTAAAAAAAAGAAAATTAATAAAATTTAACAAAATTTTAAACATTATATAATTTTAGGGGGAAATATCTAAATTCTTTATCAAAAGTAAAAGCATTCAGGGTAAAAAAATTAGCATTAATAGGAGAAAAAATTACTCTGTCAGGGGAAACCACTTTTTTAAAAAAATAAAAGTAAAAACTGCTTGGATTTTTGAGGGGAACCATAAATCAATGCTTAGCACCTAGTATACAAACAAAGATTACATCTATGGCTAAGTCATCTTACAATAAAATTCTGTGATACAAAAAAATACATCTCTGGCTATCCATCTAATCACAATGACATAATATATATAGTATTTTTTTTTAAAAAAAAAAAGGTTAATTTCCTGTATATGGATTTAATTTACACTCGGATTCGACTTTAAACTAGTCAAAGGTATTTATCATGTAGTTTTTTTTCCAGAGAGATCTATGTAAACCAATGATTTTTTTCGGTGGAAATATCTGTTGTAAGCCACCAAAATGCAAAATATTGTAGCTGGGTTTTGGAAAACTTGAATTCAAAAGTAACTAAATCGGGTTTATATTTTATAATCAAATATTTAATAATGGACTCATACCTCAGGGAAAAAAAATGAATTGCCACAATTCTCAAATAATGTTAATAGATCGAAATTCTAGTTTCGTGTTTCGAAAAATTCGAAGGGTTTGTTTAAAAAGTTAACCTATAATTATAGATATTAAATTACAAAAAAAAGCATTAATTAAGACATTCTTGGTTTTCAGATAAAAAATTCTAGCTAAATATACAAGTTTTAATTTTTCATCAAATTTTTTGCCTGAATTGGAAAAAAATCATTTCGAAAATAATAGAAATAGGCACGATGGATATTCGTCGTTATTTCCTTCAACGAAAAATCCTTTATAATTACTTGATTAAACTATTAAATAGAGACCCATTGTGTATAAAGCTTCAGATCTATTAAAAGCTTTTGATAATTCGAAAGAAACAAAAGAAGATTCCATGGAGTATTAATGCTTCATTTTTTTTGGGGGGGGGGGTGTAACAATAAAATTTCGATTTTAGAATAAAAAGAAAGACATTTTCGGACTTATTAGTTTACTAAAGTTACGAATTTTACTTTATTTAGTTCTGGAAAGATATTTGATACATCATAATCGAACAAAATATCCATATTATTGAGCTCAAAAAAACTTCAAAATTTTAAGAATATTAGTTGTTTTTTTTTTGAAAGCCTTCCTTTATACGATGAAAGATTAGTAATTCTGCTTGGAAAGGTGTTTGTTTTCCATGATAGAATTTTTGGCTTTTAAAAAAAAGAAATCTAATTACTTTTACTACTTTATTAGAGAGAAAATTAACTTCGGATTTAGTCGGAATAACGTTCCTTAGTCAAGAAAAATAGTAGCATGAATGAGAAAAAATAAAAATAAAAAACAGCATTTTTTCATAAAAATACAATAGATAATTTTCATTAATTCAATGATTTTTTATTCGCAATTATCTTAATAAAGTTAATGAAAAAAATATATCATAAAAAAATATTAAAAACAAACTCATTTTATACATAAATTAAAATGGAAAACCAGTAAATTTTATCAATTAAAAATTTAATCAGTGATAAATATAGTGAAAAGTTTGGCGGGTTTAAGTGTGAGGGAACTTTTCTTAGTTCATTTTTTAGTCTATTTATTATCGCATTTCCAGGTTAAAAAAATGAAGCTATATTTATTTATTTTTCATTTATTTCAAAAAATAATTATTCTTTAGAATATGTGCATAAACATACTATTTTAACTGAAAAAATTGTCTAAAACGCGGTTATACGCATTTTCTATTAGAATTTCACTTTTTTCAAGAATTAGAATATTTTCGGAAATTTTATTGACAAAATTAAGATAATTAATCCATTAATATTGTATATGTTTAAAAGAATGGTATTATTTTAGCTAATATAGCATTTATTTAAAATTCAAGCTATTTTGAAGTAAAATTTTCCATTTTTATTCTCTTTATTTTTCTTGGCTACAAACACTAATATTTTTTTTATTCTTAATTTACATAATCGACTATAAATATTTGGGTTTTTATAATTTAATTCGTATATTTTTATAATAATACACACTTTTTTCATAACTTACAAATTATTTTTCGTGTCAATTAGAGTGCTTATTTCACTTAATTAAACACCAATAAAAAATTTATTTTCTCTTAAAAATCACAGATAAAATCAAATAAAAATTATACAAGGTTATTGAACCTTAATAATCGCCTTGAGATGTCCCTAAAAAATCTCAAGTCTAAAGGAACAAAAAATAACAAATCCTCAATTCGGCACAGTTTAAAGCATAATTTGAGACTTTCTTTTCGATTAATTATCAAGTATTTTAAAAAAAATCTTAAATATTAAATATGAATGTGCAGAAATATATTGTATTTAATGAAAGCTGTACCATGAAAATTTGAAACAAAAATTTACCTTCAAATATAAGATTTTCATTTGAATGTTCCATATATAAAGAACGAAAATCAAGTAAATAACTATTTCACCCGCAATTTTTTTTTTCTGTTGGAACATCTAGAGTCTTTAAGTGATACCCTTTCTTATAAATTCTAAAAAAATTAAAAATTAAAAATACTGTATACCCCCCCCCCAAAAGTGATTTTTTTTTTTATGAAGAATTTATTTTTAAACTTGATAAAAATTGACAAAAACTCTATTAAAAAATTTCCTGCCCAAATCCGCTCCGCCGCTCTAGCAGCCCCGTACCCTCTAGGCATTGGTTCAAGGTCAAAAAAGTGTTAATTTTTAATATTTAGCCTTCCTCCTTCCCACCCATATATATGGTGTCAGGACTATTGGTATACTACCAATTCACATACTGAACATTTCGAATAATTTTTTACCAATAAATAGAGGAATTAAGATATAAGTTTTTTGATACATAATTTTAAGAAATAAAGAATTTTCATTTGTAAATACAAAATTAATCGTGTAAAATTATCTGTAGAATAGTAGAAGAAATGGTAGTATGCAAATAGTCATGGCAACATATATATTAATAATCAAATTGATAATTTTTTATTAAAAATATACAATCTGATATAGAAAATAATGACATAAAGCAAATTTATAGAGATAAGAGAATAATACATATCCATCAAATAATTTTTTTGATATTAAATAAGAGGAAAGGCGATTATTTTTTTTTTATAGTCGATAACCACCGAAAATTGGTTTTTATGAAAGATCGGGATTATATTTTGGATAATTTGCAAAATTATTATTATACACGCCCCTGCGATATTGATTTTAAGTTAAGAAACTTTAAAATATAATTATTAACACAAAAATTGATTTAAGGCTATTATAAATCAGAAATACGGCTACATATTTATAATATATTCAATATAGTTTTTCCTGATATCTTTTTATCTTTACATATGGTTGAGAAATATAAAACCTTATTTAAGGGATTCAAAATATGTTAAAAACCGAAAAAATCTTAAATATCTTTATATTATATTCGAAATCAATTGAATATATTTAATTTTCTAATAATAAAGAATTATGCTTATTTATTAGCGATAATTCATAATGAGATTTTTATATATTTGGCTAAATGGATGTTCAATAAATCAATTCTACCAATCGAAGTTTTTTTCTCATTAAACCCCTTTTAAGCTGATCCAAAAAATTTATCAATCCATTTTTAAATAAAACCGCTTATGTTTTGGATTTTCAGTTTCTAGATACATTTAATGTTGCCTATCAGTAAAAAATAAATGCAAAATTCAGATTTAATCTTTATAATATTATTATATACGAATATTATTAATTGTTTACAAAACACATTATTGTAAATAAAGTATCAAATGAAATTTTTATAAGTAATTTAAATAAATATTGTGATTTTTTATTCTTTTTAACACGAAAAATATTACACATCACTAAGACTCAAGTATCAATGAGAGATCTTCCCGATAAAAAAATTATTCTTTTATATTGTTAATATTTGTAATTATCCATACTTAAATTTAAAAAAGCAAGATAATAGTTATAATCTCATATAAAACTGAATAATTATATAATAAGATTAATATCATATACATTTATATTTGTATTTTATTTCAAAAATTTCAAATTTTTTTTATTAAAAATTGATTTGGAAAAATTTAATTTTAATTTAAATACTTTAAATGGGAATAATTTCTAGGCCCAATAAAATGTTATATTGTATATTACTAGTATATGTTTGCGTTTTTAGCTTTATTGGCATATTTTTTAAATTAATTTTGAGTATTTTCAATAATGATAAATATCTATAAGCTTTTCTTGAATGACTCATCATCTCTTTAAATTTTATTTGAATTAATAATATTTAAATATGGTTTCATTTTCTTCTAGCTATCATTTTCTTCCTAAAATCCCTTAAAAAAATTATAAATGATCTATTTTGAAAGTAAATATTAAATTACTTTTTTTATACCATAGAGGGTAACACTGTATATTCCAACTTTTTCTCCCAAATATATGCAATATTTTCTAAATTTTTAGGTTCAATGATATAATTTCAAATTTAAAGTCGTTTATCCAGGGTTTAGTTTTTTTTTTCCATACACCCTTTAAACTCGAATTATACCCCCCCCCATCTCATTTTAACAGTAAATATATTTTAAAGTAATAAAAACTTAATAAAAACAATTTAAAATTTTAAAAAAGTAAAAAAGCGAAAAAAAAATTCATAAAACTCCATTCTACCAATCCAACAGCTTCATGCCTCGATGGAGTTGATTTAAGAAGGAATATATAACTGGAGATCGGGTTTAAAAATTCTTTTATTAAGTAAATGAAAGTTTTAACGCATTTTATTTTCAAAATTCGATTGAAGCTGTTCCATCCTCTTACTTTATAACTAATAATTTGAAGATTTTTCTGAAGATGTGTTATTTAAATTTTGAAATTACCCATAATCATTTTTTTGAGTGAATTAAGTCGACTTCAGTGAAATAAATATACTTTTATTTCACCACTGATGTCATTTAGCACCCTTGAGTGAGCAGATATTTTTATTTTAATAAAATATATTCTGTAATATACAATATTTTTTTTAAATCATTATTTTATTTGATTCCTCAATTCGAACACATATCAATTTAATAATATATGTTTTTTTAAACATGCACTTTTTTACTACCCTTAATCACTAGGAGTTCTTTATTATCAATATCTTTCAAAACTCTAGGGTTCTAGTATTTTTAAATAGCCATATTTTTGGTTTTAATATGGCCTATTGAATTCGAAATTAAGCTAATATTTACTATTTATTTTGATTCCATGGATCACATAGCATCAATTTTATTATATGCGATGGATTTTATTTTTGAAGAAAATTATCAGTGGAGACATGTTTCAATAAAATTTTATATATAATTAAAATAAATTAATAAATAAAACTATAATAAAAAAATTATCTTACTTGAAATGGAAGATTTTAAATCTGGTTATTATTCTGCTAATTTAATATGAGATTTTTTTCGATGGCTCAGGGTCTGGTCCGGAGCTTTCATAGAAATATTTATTTTATGAAAGCACTCTCTTTTTATAAAATTATTAAAGTATTATTTTTCTTGCTGAAAAGGTGAGATTTTTATACTTGGGTTAACTTTCTTTGGACTCTTCAAAAATTAAAGTTGCTTATTTCATTATACAATAATATTTGTCAATTTTATTTGAAATTTAATTCGCATAATTTTTCAACATAGCCTCCATTTTCAAAACGGTTTTATGTCGTATGTAAAAATGATTGTTATTTTTTGTTTGTATCAGGGTTTTTGGCATATCTTATTTCATAAAAAATTTTCAATAAATAATATATATTACTCTCATTATAAAAAAATTTTAAGCCATTTTAGCCGCAATAATATGCTATTCATCATAACCAATATCTAGCTCTTTTTTAAAATTTAAATAAGTTTTCTTTAATTTACATTCAAATCTTACAACTTTCAACATTCACAAAAAATAATGAAATTGTTTTTATCCTCAAAAGCTGGAAAAAATATATGAAACCTGGAAAATCCGCAAATTCTGGAAAATATACACATAATCAATTTTTTACATGTCATTTTTGTCCGAATTTCAAGAAAATTTTGCAAAAAATTATTTAAAGGCTTTATTGGAAATTTTTTTTAATTTTTTTCATTCATTTTCTGTTCCAAAAAACAACCATATATTTTTTAGTCTATTTTGGGACCCATGAATAGCCTGAACCCCCCTTTTTTTATAGTTATCATTTTATATTTTATTGTTAATTAGTCTTATGTAACTATTAGGAATTATATTAATTTAATATTTTAAACGTATGATACTAATGGCTATAATTTAACATCGTCCTGAAAGAGTAAAAATGAGAAATATATATTTGATGATTTTTTTGAAGCAAAGAAGGAATCAATTCTATAAAAAAATATTGGAAATTTTTATATCTTGATTCAATTTTTAGCCAAAATAAAAAACATAGTCAATTTTTGTATTTCAAAAAAAAATTTCGAACAAAAATTACTGATAAGAAATAGATTTTATACTATTTTTCATAATTTGCGGAAATTTCCAAGTTTCATCTAATTTTTTCAGATTTTAACTTCTGATCAACGCCATCCAGTAAAAAACTATATAAATTTATATATAAAGTAAAAAAATGATTTTTTTAATTCAGAATTTGAATTTAAGTGTTTATTGATATGATTTTTATGTCTGAATGGCTATTTAATCATATTCAACCAGAAGTTTAAAAAAAAAATTGTTATAAATAATTTCGTTTATTTACTAAAACAATATCGTGAAAGAAAAAGAATTCACTAACTAAAAACATGAATTAAATTAATAAATATCTAATTTTAAACGCACTTTAATTGAGGGATAACTATACCATTTTGTCTTCTTATGATAAGGGTCTCTTTTAAAAAAAAAAAATCATATAGATAAAGTTTTTTTATGATCATACTTAAAAATCAGGAGTATAATGGTCTATTTTCTTAAATATGAGTTATTAAATACTTTTTTGATTGTTTCTTTTTATTGATTTAGAAAAAATTCTGGAGAAATACCCCAAAAAACATCTTTTATTCATCTAAACGCCATTTATTCTTAAATAATGCTAAAAAAATATTCTCCGTATAGTAATAACGTTTTAGTTTGGATATTAAAAAGAAAAATTGATCTTAAATAAACGTGAAGATAAAACGTTGAATTTGGACACCTTAATATTACAAGAAGTAATACATATTTTTATATTTTCGTATTATGTCACTTAACAAGATAATATTTATCTATTTACGCTTAAATGATTATAAATATCACATTTATATTCACTACTAACACACTTAATTTCTGTATATATTTTTTAATTTTTTCATAAAACTCTTTTAATAAAAGTTTAATATATTTTTTTTTGATAAAAAAGATAAAATTTTTAGCCCTTTATCCTAAGAAAACATTTTTCGGCCATCTAATAACTTCCAAATATCTTAAATTTCCTTTATTTACAAAAAAATCTTATTATAAAATCCCAAAAAAGTTTAAGATTTTATTTAAGAATTAAATGATTTCGAGATTGTTTATTAAAACAGATTTCAGTATAAAAATAGAAAACTTAATAATTAAAATGTTTATATTTCAGTGTAGATGAGTTTATATTCGTAGTTTGGTATAAATATTTAAATTAACTATCTTAAAAAATATCAATATTAATTATCAGACAAATAATTTTCGTAATTTTACAATTTTTTGTAACCAAAAATGAATAAGGAATGAAATATGTTCATTTTTTAAAGATTTTAAAGAATTGAACATATTTTTCAATATTTTAAATATAATTTTAATTTTTTAACACCAAAATTTTATAAAATATATATTTTTTCTTTGAACACGTAAATCTTAATAAAAAGTTTTTAAAATGCAATTAATATCAAATAAAAGATTTCCATACGCATTTTTTAATACAAATATATTCATATTTAAAATAGATATATAAAAAATGAATTTAGAGTCTAAGATATTAATCAAATTTCTGATTCATCTTTAAAAATAAGATAATTAAAACATTTAAAAACCAAAATTACTCTTAATATATGTCCTATAACAGAATTAGACATTTTAAATTTTTGGCTCATCCATATTTTTTTTTGGTTCCAATCAATAATCTTTTTAATAACCGTGTATAGTCCAAAATTTATGGTTATAGTGGACTGAAAATTTTTAATCTTAAATTAATATTTAAGTGATATTTTATCTAATAAATTAGTGCTTATAATTAAATGATAAAGAATTAATCTTAAATTATTAAAAATGCCCCCCCCCACCCTATCACCTCCAATTGTAGAGGCTCTGGTAATTAGTATCTTTCTCATAAGACTGCCTTTAACCATTACTATTTTTTAGTATTTTGATTAAAAATTAAATATGTATATATTTTTTATTTATAGATATAGGAATAGAAGTATCAAAAAATAGGTGAATAATTTTAGTCACAAAAAAGAAAGAAAGATCGTGGAAATAATTCAAACTCAAGATATTATAGAACTAGAAAAATTCAATATTTAACGATTTTGCAAAGCAAATAATATTTATTTTTACAAAAAAATTAATCTTCTCACATATCTTCCAGCATTTTAAAATTATAGGGACTCAAAAATTAATTCAAATACCTTTTTTGGAATTTTTATGATTAATCTTAATAATATTTTTTTTTGGAAAAAAAATCATGAAATAAATCTCAATTTTTAAATATTTCAGGGAAAAAATTATGATTTTTCATGTAATTGATTTTAGTATTAATTTTAATAAAACAAAAAATTTCTGAATATTATACTAATAAAGGAAAAAAAATTCGAGTTATTAAAATCGATCAATATATATAGCTTTGCTCATATGTTTTTCTTTGAAATTCTTAATTATAAAACTTAATTGTGAATTATAGAATGATAAGAATTTATTTTCAAATTACACATAAAATAATATATATATTGAATAATATAAAATTAAATCCCCTTGCAGAGATTTTTCATAATAAATATTTTAAGCTATTTCAAAATGAGATTATTTTTTACTTAAAAACTTCTTGTATATGCACTCACCTTATAAAAAATTAGAGAATTTTTTCTTTTCTCTAGTTTAAACCATCTTAAAATTTAAAGTCAAATTCTTATTATTTATGTGTTTAAATAAAAAAATGCTCAAAAACATGACGTTTAAATTATAAGGTTTTAAAAAACGGTCCATTTAAAATTATATATTTGTTTAAAAAATTTAATACCCATCTTTAATAAATATATCATTTAAAAATTCATTTTTATTTTTCTTAGTTTTCCTTTAGGCTTATCAAATTATCTTCATTATAAAAAATCCTCTCCAAAGCTACGGAATATTTTTTTTCTTGCTTTAATTTTATTGACTATTAACATATTTTTATTGAAAGATCTGTAATATATATTATTCAAATTCTTTTTAAGTATAATATCTTACAACAAGAGTTTATTTATAGATTATTTTTCATCTAAATATATTCATTTGTATGTATTAATAAAACAATGACTTATCTTAAATAGCATTAGTTGTTTTTCTTTAAAAAAAACAGGTGTTTGAATTTTATCAAACAAAAGTATTATCCAAAATTAATAATAAATATTTTATCCTTATATCTGGAAAGGGAATTATCAAAAAATAAAATTTTTATGTTAATCTCAAAGATGGTTTTATTTCGCAAAACATATCGATTTTTAAGAAGAAATGATTGATATTCCAAAAATCACGAGTGGATTTTAATAAAACCATCAAGTTTTACTAGATAATTAAATGAAATATTCTATAAGGATGGATCATGAAATTTCCACATGCGTATTTTTGATCTTTAATCTTCCTATTTAATTTAATTTTATTTACAGATAAACCAAAGTTTATTAGAATTTAAGTTTTACTATTATTTTATTCAGAGTTATCACTTATGCATATTTGTTTTTTTTATCAAATAAATCCCCCATCCTAGAACTATGTCTTGAAATATACAAAGTCTATCCATTCTGTGAATTTAATAACTGATTTTTTATTAAATCTAAACGATTCTGAAACTCCCCTTATTTATCCAATTATCATTAGATTTAAAGTAATTAAATTAAAACCTCAATATCGGGTCATTAAAAAAATAACCTCTTTTCAAGCCAATATTATTCATATGGAGGTGATTTTATTATGTGCTTTTTATATTTAAATGATTTTTTTACACAAATTTGAAAACGAGAAATTGTTTCTATTGCGAATAAGATTTAGCTTTATGATTATTTTAATTTCCTTTTATTAAATTCCTGTTAAAAAACACTTTCTAATAGCTATAATAAACATATGTTTTTTAAAAAATAAATTATAAAAGCGAGCTTTATTCTTATTTTTGTTTAATTAATTTTAGTGTATATTATTATTTTTTAGTATTGAAACTTGCATTTAAAGCTTAAAACCTCCCAAAATATTTTATCCGAAAATCCGATAATGTAACTATATCACTGAAATTTGGTTTATATAATATTGATGTATAATATAAAAAAATAAAGAGGGTATAATACCTTCAATATTTTGTGCTAAAATTTAGAATTGAATAATAATGTGAGCAAGAAAAATTCTTGGGGGGGCTTTAAAATTTTACATTTCAACTAATTTAGTTTAAAAAATTTGTTTGTTTGTAATCCCAACATTTTTTTATGAACTAGAGAAAATGTATAAAAATATTATTTTTTCAAAAAAAATTTCTCAATTTTGATTTTTTTACGTTTAGAGAATTTCGGTAAAGTTTTTTTGAATTTTTTTTTATTTTATTTTAAAACAGGCGATATTCATTTACAAATAATAATCTTGTTTTATTGATTTGAGAGAAAGAATTTTATTTAAAATTTATTCGAATTTCAACCACATCTGGGAATTAAAATTGTTGGTGAGATTAATTTTAGAAGAATATAATCAAAGTATTGTCGAATAACAGCGTTTTATTTTCCAAAATTAAATGCTCATGAGTTTTTTTGATTGTTTTAAAAATCCATTATATTTAATTTTCAATATTTTGAACATATATTTATTTTATGTTATAGATTTCGTGCCACTAATAGATTTTAATCCCTTGAATAAAAATTAATATCCAAAAAAATATCACAAAAAAATGTCAGACTTTTTGTTAAATAACATGTTCTGAAATCTCGAGTACAAGAAATATGTTCAAATTAGGTTAGGAAACATCAGAGGTTGTAGTTTTACTCTTGGCATTATTTTTTGATATTACTGATTGTTTCTGGAATTCCGATTTTATGAAACCAATCAGCTAAACTTTTAGTTCTATTTTTTTTTTACGGGAAATTTATTTTAAA
>LSSL01000677.1:16321-29788 GCA_001953115.1 Smittium mucronatum | reverse complement strand
CCTTTCAGGGGCCATCATAAAAAAAATGGCACATTAAACGGAGGCTACAAGCGTCCATAGAGCCAAAATTTGGTTCAGATTTTTTTATTAAAAATTCAAACAAACTAATAGTTATTTAGCATTATAAATGACTGTGTAATATATTTTGAACATATATAGCATCAGCAACCAATTAAAGAGGTAAATGAAAAAACCCACTTCTTGCAGAAAAAGTAGCATTTTTTCGATGTGGTATTGGGTCATAAATCTACAAATTTTGACCAGTATTAGTAGCTGTAAACAGAGCTCTATAGATTTGGTCAGTGAAAAAGATACTTCCTGTCCAGAAAAAGCCACCTTTTTCAAACTAATTATTGGGCTAAGAGACGTCTATTTTTGACCAATGTTAACGGTTTAAAATCAAATCCTATAGCTGAGGTCAAGAAAAAAGAAACTTCCTGTCAAAAAAGATCCATTATTTACGCAGTAATATTGATCAACAAGGTGGTTATTTTAGACCAATATTTACTCATAGAAACCTATATTTATAACTTTGTTCAAGAAAAATAGCACTTCCCGTCCAAAAAGTGGCCATTTTATCTTACTAGAATGAGGTTTTGACAAGTAAAAGTCTCATCCCATAATTTTTTACTTTATAAATAATCATGGTTTTATTACATAATACACCAATTAGATATGGATAAAAATTCTATTATCTTTGCCAAAATCAACTTTTTTTAACCAGAAATTTGGCCCCTGAAAGGATTAAATAATTCCCTTATTACGAATAAGTAAAAAACCATTAAATAATTAAATCCGTGATCTATGGTTTTTTTTCATGAATTAAAAATTATTTGTTTTCATTGGACTGACAACCTTATAATAGCGAAAAGAAAGCGCTACTTTTAAGCAAAAATGTTTTATAGTTATCAAGCAAAAGTAGCAGTAACTGGTTAAATATATCTTGGGATTATTTTCATATATTTAATCTATCTTGAGTGCTTGGAGTTATAATTCAACTCAAACCATGGTATAAATATAGCTTATCAAAAGCCTTTCTAATAAAAAAAATAGCTAACTCATATTATTAACTCATATTCTGATTTGAAACATAAAAAATAAATAATATGGAAATGAGATCTGTAAAACTACTCAGAATTTTCGAATTAGGGCTTACTTTTTTCCGAGCTTGAAGACACTTATTCTGTAATTTACTCACATTTATTATTCTATTTTCACTTTTTTCGAATGTAAATGCACTGATTCCAATTGAAGTTCACTTTTTTTGTAATTGGATTTATCATTATTCGAATTGATTTTCACTATATCCAATTAGAACGTACTTTTTCTGAATTGAGTTTCACATTTTCCAAATTTGGCCGTGAAAAGGTGTAGCAATTGACTAAAAAATTTCACTTGAATATTTTTTACTTAAAATCCTATAATACTAAAACATAATACATGTACATAATTATAATCAATAGTATATCACCCCTCTTTTCAAATCTCACAAAGGATTCAGGAAATTTCTACGTTATTTAAAGACACCTTAAGAGATGAATGAATTATACCATTACTTGTATAAACTTTTTGACAGATTTCCATAAAAACTTAATTTATTGACAGTTGAATTTGATTCAAAAATTGAACAAATCTTCAGGTTTTTAATAGCGATCTATTCATCTCTTTGGGTAAATGTTTATTTAGTATGTTATATCTAGAAAGAAAAAGCAAATGGAGTGAAACCCAATTTTTTATAAATTTTAATTATGATTAAAGTTTTTATTAAATAAATTTTAAAAAACAGTTTTATTTGTCTATTTCGATATCAGTGAGGTGGACATAAATAATTTTTTTTAGAAATGAAAAAATTAGTTTGTGGCTTGGTCTAATGTTTTCGAAATGATTTTTCTCATTAATGAAAAATAAACTTATGTACAGGAATTAGTTCATAAAAATTTTAGAAAAAAAGATGATATGAAGAAACTAAATAAACCTTTTGATTAGTTCGATTTAGTTGGGCATTAAAATTTTTCCTCAAAGACGGACAAAGAATGACCGAGTCATTTGCTCGACAATATTTAATGTGTGATTTTTAACAGACCCAAAAGTTTTTGAGAACTTTCTTCGAAATCGATATTATAATAAAATAGCATTTTCGACCATTTTTTAGTGAAAAATAAACACATTACTATTGGGTCAAAAGCAATTTAAAAAATATTTATTACCAAAGGAACATATAAAAAGATAGAAAAATATCTAAACTAATATAAACTTGATTGTTATTGTTTTTGATCAGGTAACATGTGTATATTGTAGAGGTGGCTTTGGGTTTATAATTGGTATTAATATTTATTCCTTCTAAAAACTCGCAAATCCAACCAAATTCCATATCAACCTGGATGATTTTTTTCCGAAACTTAGTTAATTTGTTTACTGACCTCTGATCATTTATTAAAAATGTCAGTGGTGCAAAATTGGTCTTAATGCCTCTAAATTATTGGGCAATAATCATTTGGGAAAAAACTTATCTACAATTTTGGAGCTAAAGTCTAGTTTTTAGCTATTATTATGGGATTTATGTTGTAATTTCTTCAGTCAAGTTTATTTAAAACCTGCTCATTAAAAAATGCCTTAAAAAACATGATTTTTAATCATAGTTATTCTAGACGCTGTAGATCATTAGTCGTATAAGGTTAAGAGATATATTCTAAAATCTGTTTTTAAACCAGAATGAAAAATCTTTCATTTGTGGAGTGATTGAAGTGATGATGAATAAACAGTAAGTCTTGATAAATGAGAGTGCCCAAAAGTGTTTTTCTCCTTAAAAGCCAGAATTTTGGATCTACCTTATTAGTCAGCGCCTTTAAAATAAACAAATAGATGATCTAGCTTAAACCCTTTCAGCAAATTATATAGTTTTTGCGAGCATGTATCTCATTTCGTTTCGGATGTGAGACTAATAAGCCAATTGCAATAATCAGATGATGAAGCCACCATTTTCATAATAATAATAATTTTAAGGTTAAAAGTATTTGGATTTTGCACTTTTTTTTCATGATAGACATTATTTGCAAATTTATAGTCAATGAAACCATTCCTATGAGCGAGAAAGCTATCTACAGATTTCCCTAAAACTACAATATATTAGTAGAGTTTAAATGTTTAGATGTTTAGATGTTGGATTTTTATAAATCAATTACCTATATCTCCATTTAACTAAAAGTATATAAATACTGACCTTTTTACCCTATTATCTACGAAAAATGGTACATTCTTTTATCTTTTAATAAATTCTTTCTAATAATCTTGAAGATCGAGGAAAGATTGTAAAAGAAAAGGAATCTTATTTGAGTATGTCAAAACCCATGTACATTATTGACACTACATATTAACATATCAACTAAAATTCGATCACTTTCTGGAGAGTAAAGCTAATCAAAAAGAATCTGAAATAAAAAGGAACGAATCTCGTTTTTAAATAATCACTTTGGTGACAAGCTTATACCCGAACAATAAAAAAGCATATATTGCATAGAATATCAACATTCAATTCCAAAATTTCAGTTTTATTTTTAGGGCTTATTAGTCAAAAAATACATACGAAATTCTTATTTCTTTTCGACCACCAACTAATATAGTAATTATGAGGGTTTTAATAAAAAGAAGAAATAAACATCCGGATTCCAGTTCAGCCACAAGAATCAGGAGTGTGCCGATGGAAAGGACAAAAGCTTCACAAGGATCTATATCCAAGTGAAAAGTTGGCTTAGATTATATTAACCACGAGATTGTATTAGTTTATAGAAACCCGCAGTTATCCGCCATAATCTCCTTGACAAAATTATTTTGTTTACTACATCCCAGATTAAATATATCAAAATAATTCAATTTCAAATTAAACTACCTAGACCGTTGCTTAAACAAGAGCATTTTATTAGAACTGAAAATATTTTTATTAGACATAATTATTCAATTTTTAGCTAGAGAATTTTCATTTTTCTATAATAATAAAACAAAAACCTCATTACATAATTTTTATTATTTAATCAGTTGCTTATTTGGTAAATTTATTTTTTATAAAAAAAAAAGATAAGATACTTTTATTCTTTGCATTTTATTTTGAAAAAAAAATAAATACACTTGGATTAGATTACCTATTCACATTAACATATATAAACTCGGGATAAGAAAGTGAAAAAAATTATTTTTAACCGGTGATAATTAAAAAAAAATTTAAGCCAAAAACTTGAGAAATCAATAGTTTTGATATCAATCTTTAGTAACTTGTATTTCATCAAATATATATTACTATTAATTTTAAATCAATTATAATTTGTATAAAAAAAAAATTTGGCACTGTAAAATTTTTTTAAAATTAAATCTACTTGCACTTAATCCAAAAACTTTGATATCCAAAATTTTAACAATATTTATCGCCAAATTCAAGATTATAGTCTATTTCTAATTTGATTTTTAAAAAAAGTAAGAACTTTTTTTAAAAAAAACATCATGTTTATTCACAATCACTAGCTCTGGCATACCCAAATCAAATCCATAACTTCAAGTTATTTTTAAGGTATAATGATGCTGAAAAGTGATATTATACAATTATTTATAAGTGTTAATTTTATAAATAAATATTTTTTAAAAACGCCAGTTATAATACAGTTATAAATTTCCATTATAGTTCGAGTAAAACCTGATAATTTTTTTTTTTTGAAACTTGGTAATTTTTCAAAAAACGTGAAATTTAAAATCCCGAGAGCGTATATTCTTGAATTGGGTTAGTCGGGAATATGGCCAAAACATGGCGCAAATATAGGCGTTTTATAAAAAAGGACAATATTTTAATTTTATGTAAAGAAAGTAAAATTAATTTGGTCAAATGTAATGATTACAGAAAAAAAGGAACTAAATATAAGGGGCCCATCCTATATACATTCTCATCAAATTTATGGGATCAGTTGCTTCTTTTATCAATTCATCGACTTGGCCAGACACAGGAATGTATGAACTATGATAAAACCCATCAAGTTTTGTTCCTATTTTCCCCAATGCTTGTCTTGCTGCTTCTTCAATCAATTCATGTTTATATTCATTCTTCTTATTAGAAAGATTACTCCATTCAACCAATGGATCATTTATGAATGTATCTAGAACGGATTTCAAAGCCTCCCTGTGGGTCCTCAATAATCGCATCGTAATTTCACTAGATGTTCTAAAGGAACCTTCATAGCCTTGTGCACCCATGGCATCCACCATATTTTGAGTTAAACGGAATGGGACTTTCTCTGGAACCTCTAGTTTAGTGCCTTTGTCAAACAAACAACTGAAATCTACGTGAAGAACACCCCCGGTCATTTGGTCCAAAAGGATATTTTCACAATGACGATCTCCCAAGCCTACAATATATCCTACCATTGACATAACTGCCGCAGAATTCGAAAAAGTTTTCCTACTTTTAATCCATTCTTCTGGGGTTTTAAACCGCTTCATAAACCATTTATACAAAACTGGAGGGTATTTGTTTAAAACATTATTCTTGAAGTGTAGTTCAGGAGTTTTAGTTTTTGTGTTGAGAAGACCTTTAATTACACTGGTATTGATCTGTATTCCCGATTCAACAAATAACCTTCCAACGGTCTGCTGAATTGAGACCGTGTTTGGAACCCACTGGATTATCCCACAATCCTCGTTTAACGGTACAACAGCATAAGTCTTGATTTTTAGAGATCTTTTTGAGGCTTCAACATCATCTGATAGAACTTGATTAATTAGTGAATTGAATTCCATCTGTCTTGCATCTTTTCGCAAATCATCTTTAGGTTTACATAGGAAGGCATATGTAATCCCATCAGATCCAACTATTGTAATCTTTTTGGGTTTTTGAAGTGAGCTCATAACTAATATCTCATCGTTAAAACTAGATATGGTTGGCAAATCGTGTGGAAATGGGACATAGTTTGAAGCTGCTGCTTGCTGTGAGGCTGTGTTATAAGAATATTCACTATCAAATGAAATTGCTCCTGAGGAAGCTGACGAATGGCTTTTGGATGTTAACCTTGAAGGTTTGGATTCTGAGGAATTGTGGTTAAAATTATTTTTAAAAATGTTGCTATAGATTGTATACTCTCCATCTTTTTGTTTAAAAGATGGGTATATTGGAATTAAAGACGATTGAAGCGGAACTATAAAAGAACTATTGGAGCCTATTCTTAACAAATCTGGGAAATCCTTAAGCATGCTCAAAGTCTTAACATTCCTAGGAGGTGAATGATTACTAAGCTTCAGCAAGCCCTCAGTGAGCAGAATAGCCTCCTTGGTTATTTTTAGCAAATTAGCTTTTTTCTTTAGATTTGGGTCGCTCTAATAATTTCAGAATAAATTAAACTTCTAATTAAGTAAAAGATATGACTAGAAAAGTATATATAAATTTTTTTTATCATACTTGGGCATTTTTTAAGATGTCAGAACACCTTTTTCCTCTACTTGGGTAATTAGATCTGTATACAGCCATCAATTGCCATAATGCCTGATAGGGGTAATCAGATAATGCTTTTTTGATAAAAGATTCTATAGATTTCACTATCTTTGGGTTATTATGGCAAATACAAGAAACTATCTGAGAGAAAGATACCAGAATCTAAAAATAATTAAATAAGGGTGAAAATAAATTAATTTAATAAAAAAGAGATATTATAATTAAAAGATGCTATTTTTTACATTATGAGATGGAATCCTATTAGCTAGATTTGAAATGGTTTTATTAGACATTTCGAATCTACTATTTATGGCTCTATTTTTTAATAATCAAAATAAATTATAAGGTTAATAGAATTTACATAGAATTTCTAAAATAATGAATATTTTAAATTACTGTTTAGATGAATTTTCAGAATTCGTCATAATATCTCCAAAGTTAAACCAAACTGTGAATAGTCTAGCCATTGCCTGATATAAATATTGTGAACTTGATAAACAAACTCTACTGTAGTGGCGTATAATGTAATATCTTATTGTTGACAAGTTAGTCTCAACCCTAAATTTAATTTTTAAATTAAAAAAAAATTATTTTAGAAAAATAACAATTAGAAAGAATTCATATAAATAGGCCTCAATAAAGTAAGAGATGATATTGAAACAAAGAATAGATGGAAATAGAAAGATATCTAACCTAGTATTTTTGGCTTGCGATCCTCTTCTGAAAAAAAGAAAAGATATAGTTATTTTTAAAGAAATGTTAATGGTAAAAATATATATTAAAAATATATTTTAAATCTTGTTTAATCAAATGAAAAAATCTTAAATACCTAGAATTAGGTGTCTGAGACTCTCTAATCAAAACAATATTCATTAAACACTTAAAAAAACAAAAGAATAAAAGAATAAAAGAATAAAAGAGGTGTTACTTTGAGGAAGATTCTTTTTGATTCAATTTTTCAGATAGTAAATGTTCCTTTGCGTTGGTTAGCATAGTATCGTAAACCTTTGCAATCATATAATGCGACTTGAGATTATCCTGAACAGCTAAAATACCCTCAAATTTTTTAGAAACTCCGTTTTGGGTAATTAGTCCATTTTCTGTCTTCCATTCTAATACTGACATTCCCGCCTAAATTTACAATATAAAACCAAATCACAGAAAAAATACAAAAGATAAACACTCCATTAATTACAAGTAGATTAGAATACCTCGAGATAAGCTAGTCTGGTTAAAGATATTTCCTGCTCAGTTAAGGGCTTCAAAATTTTTTTGAGGATTTTGATTTCTTCTGAAGTAAGATTTAAAACATTCGAGCTTCCTAGATTTTTGATTTCTTGATAAATTATGGGATCGTTTTTGTACAAATCAAGGTTCACCTGACTAGGGATAATATCGGAGAGAGTGCCACTAAGTCCATTGAGCTTATAGGCTTTAATGAAATTAGTTTCTGTTTCAGTACAGTTCCCGAAAACTTTCTCATTCAGAACAAGAGAAGAAATTGTATTTTCTACAACAGACTGCATTTCATTCATTCCCACATTATGTTGAGAGGAAAGGCCACACTCATACATTATCTTTGCTTTTTCAATCAACAGGTCATTCTTGAAAAAACAAGAACTAAGGGGGTGTACCAAGTTAGGCGAAATATTATGGGCACAATTAGATGATATTATATTATCTAAAGAGTTGGACAGAGTTTTGAATCTGAACATAGTACTTATAGCGGCACTGGGGCAATTTCCGGTTCTGGCAGATCTCATTAATTGTAGCCATGTAAAGTAAATTTGGTCAAAAAGTATTTGAGAAGGATCAGAATTGGGCTTGATTAATTTTGAATTTCTAAATTTGAAAATTTAAAAAAAAAAATTGTACTGATTCTTTTATAATAAAAGTAAAAAAGAGAAAATTTCATTAAAAAAATGAAAAAAATTCATTTACCCTATAATTTCTATAATTTGTAGATGAGATGAAAGGACTGGCTCTTGTAATTTATATTGAGAGGGTATTAAAACAAATCTAGTGTTCCAATTACTAAATATATCAGATAGGCAATATTGGACCGAAGATTCGAAAATCACAGAATTTTCATTTTTCTCGGCCTCAATAGGCGAGCTGGAGCAATATATTTCAATTATAAAGTCTAGAACGGATTCAAAATCGGTTAAAATATGCAATTTTAATAACTTCGAATGTATTGTATCTAACCCAGGGGAATTTAAAGAGTCCATATCAGCAAACCCGGATGAGGACGAAAGAGAGTCTATATTCCCAGACAAAGTCTCATCAGTGCGACATACATAATATCTATCTGCGTTAACATAACTTTTTATTTTTAGCAGATTAGATAGCAAAGAGTCTGCATTGTTGAATTGGTGATAGTTTTCTAATAATGACCTAAATTTCGAGAATATGTAAAGCAATGAACGATTAAAAGACTCAGGCATTGAATTAGACAAATCCTCAGGTTGGTTGAAACGATAGAAGATATCCTTTTGTTTTACGGAGGCATTAAAATTATATGGATTGTCCAAGCTGGCATTGATTAAGGTTTTAGAGCTTTTCATTGAGTTGGCTGAGTTATTAACATTTTTAGCTAATTCTTCATCAAAGTCCCAAGCTCCTAATCTCCATGCTGAGGCAGCACACAAATCAAGAAGACTTTCTCTTTCTGATTTCGTTGATTCAGTTTCCAAAAGCCAATTTTTTCCGCTTGATAATGAGACATTCCATTGACCCATGTTTTGTTGGCAATTAATCCAGCCCAGTTGTGATTCTGAATCATTTGGATTAACTTGTAGATTGGATTCGTATCTAAATAAAGAGTTGGACCAATCTCTGGTATCAAAAGCACGAAATATTCTTGTGGGATCAACATCAATTTTGCTTTGGATAAATTTAATGGGATCTAAGCTTGAATCCTGTAATTTTAAATCTGTCAGTGAATTCTTGGTGATTAATTCATTGGGGTCAATTCCCTTTTTCCATAAATTATTTGAGCAGCCGATAATTCCATCAATGTCGAATAACATAACATAGACTAACAAACTAAACTTTAACAAGTACATTTGAGACTCCTCTGTCAATTCTCCCATTTTAGAAAACTTTTCCATAAATAACAATGATTTTTGATATTCACCACAAATCATAGCAGATATAGCCATTTTATCAAAAGGGATTGCAGATCCAAGAACTAGTTGTAGAATTGTGAGATTTCCGCCAAAATTTTTTAGGGGGTCAGCCTTATCAAAAGATTTTCCAGAAGATTTTAAATTATTTTCAATTAAATTTAATTGATCCATAATAAAATCTTCTGAATTGCTGGAATTCAATAGTGAATCTGGTTGACGAGAATTAAGTAATTGTGAGTCGTGGAGAGATGCTTCTCTTAAGGAGATATTCGGAGAAAGAGGGGATTTTCGTATATAGTCATGGAAGTAATCAAACATATTAAGAATAGTTCTAATTGATTTTTTCCTACATTCGCTAGACATTACAAGATTCAGATTTGGATCAAAAACTGCTTTTAATTCTTTATATACATGGTAAAACAAATCACCTGAGCTACACTTAAACTGATAATTAGGGTTTTGGATAGTCAGAATTTCGTTTTCTTTGGTAGACTTTGATTTAAAAATTGAATTACCGGAAAATAAGAAGCTACTTAATATTTGCACGGAGATTCCATTGTTATTATAATGATGTAAAGTTGAGATGTATAAAATTGCTTGTCGAAGAATTGCTATAGAAAGTTCTATGGGCGATTCGGATATTGAACTAGAACAAGCCAAAAAAATCTTAGATACAGAGTTTTTGGGCATGATGTTTATTAATGACAGTAACCAGGATTGAATCCAAAACTCAAAAGATGTAGATGTTTCAAATATAGATATTATAGAGGTATCCATTAGATCTAGACTATGATGTGCCCAATTTGATTTAGGAACACTACGATTTTCGGCATACGGATCAGTTTGTAAATTTTTATCAGAATCAACATCATGTTTTTGAAAATTATTAGCGATTTCATTTTTATGAATATAATTTACATTATTTAAATCGGTTTCTATCAGATATCTAGATTCCAATAATGGGCTTATAAGCTCTGAAATATTTTCTGGTAATGATTCCCACACTTCCAAAACAATATCATTATTGAAAATAGCTCGATAAGACCCCGATTGTTCTTTGGGTAATCTTAAAATCCCAAGATCCTGAGATAGCTCATCTCTTTCTTGTGGAAAATGAACCGAATACTCGACATTTCTATTATCGCTTGAAAGATTTTCAGAATTCCTTGGAATATAGAAAGTATCAGCACGTTTTGGGGGAATGAGGGAAGAAAATAGACAAATCTTTAAAAGCTCCTGAATTGAATATGCTAGACATAATTGATTAAAAGGAGATCTGAAAGATATAAGAAGAGGTGCAAGGTGGTTTACAATAATATATCGAACAAAATATATAATTCCATCGCTAAAAAAAAGGTTAAATAGTCCATAAGCATCAGAATTTTTTTTTGATTCTGATAAATGAAGATTGTAGTTTAGATTTGTAGGAATAGAGGTGGGTATATCGTACATTTGCACCCTTTCGTTACAGAGCCCCAATAACCCTAAAAGCCGGCCACAACAAATATCAATAAATCGGTTTTTTCCTCCATGTTTTTTGATAACATTAATTATAGAGTTTGTTAAAAGCGCAATAAATCTAATACTATTTCTAGAATCATCAAGATCTTTTTTGTCATTTGATGAGTAGTTTTTAATGGCTATTTCTGAATCATGGACATCAGTGTCTGAAAAATATTGTTTGGAGTAATTTTTTAGATTCAAAACGAAGGATTTTTCAAATTCGAATAAACTAGAATTATCAAGTCCATTGGCCGGTAAAAATTTGTCGGATAGTATAGCTTGAGTTTTTTCGGATTTCGTAACCGCCGAAAACGAATTTGAGATTGACAAATCTTTTAGATTATCCAGAATAAATTTAGACAGGTAAATAGTTTTGAGAGCTGCTTCCATCTCTAAGCAAGCGGCTGTAGATATTACGATATCTGAATTATGTATTAATATTTCCATTTTTTGAATTATTGAAACGGTATATTCAAAATCACTAAACGTTTTAAACTCAAGCTCCTTATTAACATTGAAAGACTTGTCATAATCACAAAACAAAAAGGTATCAAAGATATAAAAATCCTTTTCAGGACCTTCTATCCTACTATCTTCGTCAGAGGAGCTTTGGCTACTACTTGCATCGATTTTGATTATTTCTTCTTTACTGTTTTGATTAGATTTTCTTCTTATGGTTTCCACTGATATCTCATTTTTAGATAGCTTAATGTACAAAGCTCTGGACCCTTTTAGTTCATTAAAATTTGGTACTGGGCAAATATCAAACCAATTCGTACGTATTTTCGAATGATTATAAGCAATTATATGAACCAAGCTATCATTTATAATTTCCCAAGTCACTTGACCTAATTTTTTACCAGAATAACTTCCATGCTCAAAGAATGGAACGTCGGTGTTATGAATTAGAGATATTTCGACCAAAGGAGATATAAGGCAATTAATATTATTTATACTTAGGTTGGCATCCTTTAAAGAGTCAATCAGAACAGAATAGGTAATAAGAGATTCTAGACTTGTGTATGGGTTCTTTATGGGAACAATCAGAGTTTTAACAATCGATGACAAGTGTTTCTTCATGAATTTCCCAATTATTTGAAAGAGAAATCTAAGAGAAACTACCATTTTTAGAAGCGTATTAGTGGATCTTTCTGAGTATTCTTGATGACAATCAATCGATTCTTGTAAGGGATTAGACTCGAATAATTCATTGACACTAGCTAATAAGCCGAGTAAGCATCTTTGTGTAAATTTTTTAATTTCCAAACTTCCTAGCTCGAGTGAGTTAGAATTCAAGAATTCGTTTTTACTTTGGGAGTATATCAGGCAACTGGAGGAATCCTTAAAGATTTTTTTGATTTTTTCCTGCCTGCCTTGGGCTTTGTTAATTCTGGATTGAGTGTTTATCTGGGTACAAACATCTTGAACAGTTAAATCACCATATTCATTTTCTTTAGAAAAATTGTTGCCGAAAATTGATTGGATTACCATTATTAATGCGCTTTGAGCCCGTAATGAAACTTCATTTTTTGTGTTTCCGATTTCAGAAACAAGTTCAAATGCAAGTTTAACCGAACAGCTTTTTAGTAAGCTTGAAACACTTATTACTGTATTATTGTTTGACTCGCTAGACTCTGCAAAGTTTGAATTTTCTGCAAAGTTAGGATAAGTCTTTTCTTTGTTGGAATCTTCGTTTGATGATTTAGAATCTTGAATTAGGCTTTTAGAAGCAAGGATATTCAAGTAAGTTTGTAAAGACGATTGCATTTTATTGTCATCCAGTAAGAAAATCGTTGATAATATGGTATGAGCAGATTTTACACAAATTATTTGTAGCTTTTCATTTAATATTCGAGAGATGTCAGACAAAGTTTGAATCAACTGATTAATAATCAAATATGGGAGAATTCGCTCTAGCTTTGATTCTAAAAAAGATTTGGTTGATGGATATCCCATCAAACAAACGTATTTATCCAATATTTTGGGTCTAAAACTAAGTGCAGATGATAATGGCCCACAAATAAAGTCAATATTTGAATATAAAATATCAGATAAAGCTTTAGATTTATTTTTGGATATATTTTGGAGCTGTGAATGAGCTAATGCTTGAGTCAGAACAGATGGTTTGCAATAAAATTCAACAAGATAAAACAGAGAGGAAGAGAAGTTTTGGTCTGATTCTTTGGATTCGCTAAAAAATAAATTACAGGTTAAATTAAATTTGGAGTATGTTTGAAGAGTGAGAAATCGAAAAAATGTTTTACAAATGAAGTTGAGTAGTAACCATACTGCTTTAGCTTTAAAGAATAATAAAAATAAAAATAAAAGTAAAAGTAAAAGTAAAAGTAAAAGTAAAAGTAAAAGTAAAAG
>LSSL01000677.1:0-15939 GCA_001953115.1 Smittium mucronatum | reverse complement strand
TAAAAGTAAAAGTAAAAGTAAAAGTAAAAGTAAACAGGGAAAAAGACAAATAAATATTACCAGCAAATTGACCCGCACAGGCTGACAATCGCATCATTTTTTAATGAGGGACTTGTATAAAGATCTCGTTGACCCTCAACAAAACTCAACAACTCAGATCTATTTAATTTTTTGATTTCATAAACGGAAGGTTTGTCCCATTCTTGGTTTTTAATATAGGATTCCAAGACTTTTCTATAAAAAATATTGTTTCAAAAAAAAATTAAAAAAAAATTGAAAGAATTGAATAAAGAATAGAGAATAGATATAGTGGTCATACAGGGCAGAAAGTCTAAGTTCCTGTTCATCATAATTGAGGGCTCGGAGAATGCCAGCAGTTAGGGGGGAAGATTTAATATTCAACTCATCAGATGGAACATGAGAAATGAATCTTGATAAACTATTAAAAGCTTTCACTCTGATTAAAAGTGGTTGGTTGTTCAATGTTAATCTCCAATAGGCGATCCAGTCGCTTATAGATGAATTTTTCGAAATATGATCATTATCATTTGTTGAATTTATAGAGTCCAAAAAAGAGGAAGAGTACTTGCAAGGAGCAAAGCTAGTTGAATCTTGAAGATAAGCTTTATGAGCAGAATCGTTAGAGAAAATTTTTAATGAATTGGCATTTTTTAAATAAATCTTGGAATCACAAACACGACAAAAGTATTGAATATTATTATCCAAATAGTAAAACAAACTTTTAGCGCGAGCACAAGAAATAAATCCTAGTGATTTCAGGGCCAGTTCTTTGGTTGAATCTAAAATCAAATCAGTGATCTTTGTGTTATTAAAGAAAATTAGATAAAACTCATCAGAAACATTCAAATCACAAAATAGCTTGGGTAGATATATCCATGAAATGGTCTGTAATTCTGGAAATTCATTTCGATTAAGTGAATAAAACAAAAAATCTAAAATTTCTGTGTCCAAAATTAAATCTATTTCGTGACTTAATATCCATTGTAGGAGTTCAGGGTATAGTGACATAGAGATTGAACTTTTTTTCTCGAATTCGAGGGAAGAATCATCAGGAGGTAGCTTCCTTTTATTTCCTACTAATTGGCGAGGAGGATCATTAATGTTTTGAATTTTCGAGTTATTGATGTCGATTTTTGTAAAATCACCAAATATAAAAAGAAAAAAGACTATTTGATTTTCCTTGTTAGATAGCTTGGTTGATCCAAATTCTAAAAGCGGGGTTTCAACAGGCTGTTATAAATGAGGTTTCAGATAAAAATAGATTTTTTTATTGCTCAATACTTACTAGAAATAAACAAAATCAAATTCTTTAAAAGAAGAGATATCAAAGAGATCAATTTAGAAAATTGGCTCGAATCGCACTATTGAAAAAAAAAACATATAAAATAAATAAAAGAAGTTTGAAGATATAAAAATTTGAAGAGCAATAAATCAACTTGGAAAAATTATACCTGTTGAAATTCTTGGATCCCATACAAAATGAAATCTACTGAGCTTTCCTTTAAAGAAAGAATATTCTCACAAGATAAAATGTTGTGGTTATCTATAATATCTTTAAATTCGGAAAGATATTCATATCCATATTCCTGTCCCAAATTTTTTTGGAATTTATAAAGATATCAGCAAGTTTTTAGTAAAAAAAAGAACACATATATTTACATATTGAGGGAAGTAAAAATAAATAGCGGCTTACAAATATATCGTTTTTAGAATTACAAGTCGTAAATTTGAAAATCAAATCTTCTACATTTACTTGTAGATTCTCAAGAGTATCATTGATGAATAAACTGGAAATCAAGTCTTCAGAAATACAATCGTTTCTACGCAGCGTAGATAAACACAAACCTTGATAATCTAACGAATTTTGTAAATAAAGAAAAATATATAATTGGATACATACCTGGCGCTAGAAATCATTTTTTATTATTATTACTATAGCCAGTATTCGAATGGCATTCCGATTTATTTTGCTTTGTTTATTTTAAAAGAGAATGGTAAACCATAAATCAAATGACAACCATTGCATTTTTTTTATATTCACAAAAACTTACAATTTTGAATTTCAATTTTTATAAATTGCTGAATTTGTCTGTTTTATTGAAATTCCTTTTAAATCGTTGGCTAAAAGATTTCGATTTTTCTGTTCAAAGACGAGAAATTGTAAGAAATGGGTATTTGTTAGCCAATTGGTTGCTGCATTTGAGCCACTTGGATGGTTTATTAGGTAAGAGTCTGGCAACATTCATTCATTATTATTATTTTACCACGAAATTGGCAATACTCTTTTATTTTTCGGACAGAATATAGAGAATGTTAAAGATACCAAAGAATAATGAAAAACTTTTTGGTATAATAACTAATTTCAAAATGTTGACTATGTAGCAAGGATTTTTTTAATGAATAACTTCGAGTTTATAGTTCACTTTTTGGTCTCGAGTACAAAATATGTGCTTTTTTGTAAATTTGCCAAAAGAAGAATTGGTATTATGTACTAAAAATAGAAGGAAGTTTTATTTAATTTCTAAAAGATCATATTTGATTTATAACAGAAAAAAAGAAGGATCTTGAAAACGAGTTTTTGATTCAAGTTAATAAATTTAAGGTATATTTCAATCTCGTATCAGCAAACGGATTTTTTTTAATGGAGCTTTTCAAAAATGCAATCAAATTCTAAACTTTAATGTTAAATTGCTTGAAAAAAAAATTAAATACATTTCACACCTTATCTTGCTAATTCCCAAAAAAGGCATTTATGTTTAATGAATTCTTGCTATTCTAGAAAAAATTTTAAAATAAAAAAATAATTTGGTGGTAATAAAAATAATTTTATATTGTAAAGAAAAGGAGAGGAGGGGGTGTGGAAGGAAGGAAGCGATTATACTCGTTTACCCTTTTCGATCAATTGATTAGCGATAATGGTGGCTCTGATCTTTTGGACGGTTTTAGAGACGCGATCTAAACGAGCATTTTGGGCAACTCTTTTTCTGATTTTAGTGCGGTGGGCTTTAGTTGGCCAGAGGGTAGCGACGAGCTCAAAGCTCCAGAACCGCATGACGTAGACTTTAACGACATCGAGGATAACAAAGAAGATGAATGAGATACCGAGGAGCGAGAATCCCCAGGCGAATCCGATCTTGTCAACAAAGCCCTTTATTCCTACGGAACAGAGAATAGTGGCGAACACTTGGGTGGAGATGACGGCGAACGAAAAAGTGAATGAAGGAACGTTCATGAAGAAAAAGTCAGAGAGTCTAGTTGAGAAAATGACAAAGTGAGGTGCGGAAGAGATGTTTAGGTATATGATCGATTGCATTCTGTGGTCGAGACCAGCGAGTTCGGCTTTGGGTTTGAATAGACTGTGGACAGGTATTTTGTACGCGTCTCGGGCGACAAAGAATACTGCAAATGACAGAACACTTAAGAGCGAGCCAAGGATGACAGACAGGGTGATCAGCTGCCCAATTCTCCATTTATCCGGAGTTTTTGAAACTTGGGCATTGTCAAAAGCAATGACTATTGTGGCGGCATCGTTTAGAACGGCTATAAGGATCAAGAGACTGGGCGACATTTTCCAATTGAAAGCCAAGGTGATAATGAAAAAGAATATTAGGAAATGGATAGTTGATGTGATTCTGTACAGAGCATAAGATCTCATTCTCTGGAATATTGCGCGGGATACCAAGACACCATCGATAATGGATGAAAGTCCAGATTCCAAGAGAATTATGTCGGCAGCAGCTCGGGCTGCATCGGTAGATCCATGGACGGCAATACCAACATTTGACTTCTTTAGAGCGGGAGCGTCATTTACACCATCGCCCGTCATTCCAACAATGTTACCCTTCTTCTGCAAAGCATCGATGATCATAAACTTGTGCTCTGGGACAACTTCAGAAAATCCATCAGCCTTGAAACAGCGATCGCGTCGCTGTTCCTCTGTGATATCAGAATCGACCAATTTTTCAGCGCTGAGGATAACTTGGTGCATCCCTAGTCTATTAGCCACCTCCTTGGCGATAACCATTTGGTCACCAGTAATCATCTTCACTGATATGCCCATGTCGTGGCACTTGTTTATTGTATCGGCTGAATCGGGTCTAGGTGGATCCAACAGCGAAATCAATCCAACCAATTCCCACCCTGATTCTTCGTTGTCGCTATGGTTAATAGCGACACCAAGAGCTCTAAACCCGCGGGATGCCATTTGATTCACCATATTTGTGGCCTCATCGTCTCCATTACACAAGCTGATGATAACTTGTGGGGCACCTTTAGCGACTCTGAATGAAGTACCCGCCTTTTCGTCGAGGATTTTGGCTTTAGTCATTTTTGTACTTGGGTTGAAAGGCGTGAAAGCTAATACTTTGTATCCGGGAACTTTGTGGTTTGGGAGGTCTTGCAATACCGGAACTTGGGTTGTAGCAGCAGTTCTGACAGCGGATTCAATAGGGTCAGCAGTAGCTGGTTCAGCAGCCAAGTAGGCATAAAATAAAATATCGTTGCTTTTGAAACCGTTTTTCAAGAAAGGTTCATCGAAAGTGAGCTTGTTGAGAGTTAGGGTTCCGGTTTTATCAGAGCAGAGGATTGAGATAGAGGCCATTTCCTCAACTGCGGTGAGGCGCTTAACAATAACATTTTTTTTTGCAAGCTGGTTTGAACCGACAGCCATAGTTACGGACAAAACAGTTGGCAAGCCAACGGGGATAGCGGCAACAGTGAGAACGACAACATCTTCCAATGAAGACAAGAGATCTTCTTTAGAGAGTTTACCGTTATTAAACCCGATTCTTTTCACAAGCAAGAAAATAAATATTACCAGAACCATGACGATTGTTATGTATACCAAGAAGTTTCCGATAGTGTTGATGATGACCTGGAAGTGGCCAGGCTCGTTAGTGATAGCGATGAGACTGGCAGCTTTACCAATGAATGTATGTTCACCAGTTTTTACGACAATTGCCTTCATCTGGCCTTGTTTAACGACAGATGACGAGTAGATCATATCGCCTTTAGATTTCTGCACGGGTAATGATTCGCCAGTGAGACCAGCCTGGTCTACGAGCAGATCAACTTCAGTCTCAGACCCATCAACCCCGATTCCAAGGAGAAGAGCATCAGCGGGCACAATATCGCCTAACCGAACGACGATAATGTCACCAGGAACCAAAAACTTACTATCAACATCAACGAGTTCAGAGTCTCTCCAGACTTTGCTCTTGAGTGCAAGACTGTTCTTCAAACTATCGACTGCATTTTCTGCTTTAGATTCTTCGAACCACCCAATGAAGGCATTGAGGAACAGTAATGCACCGATGATGGCGAAATTGACCCAGTCCTTGGTGATTGCGGTCAGGATGAGGGCGAAATCTATGAGGAAGGCGATTGATCCACCAAAGAAGGATAGAAAATGTAGTAATTTATTCTTTTTTTTCTCTGCGATTTCGTTGTTTCCAAAAGTAGCGAGCCGTTTTTCATACTCTTCATTGGATAGACCCGTATCGTAGTCAGTGTCTAAAAGAGGCTCGAGTTCAGGTGGAATCTCAGAGTTTTTAGGAATATCGGCTTTTTTTGGCTCGCGATGGTCGCTAGTTGTCATTTCACTCGAAATGGATTTGGAGCTTGGGAACTTGTAGGAAAGATCTAGTCTTGGAGAAGTCATTTAAGCTATTCCTAATATTTGGAGAAGGTTGGCAATTAGTTCAATATCACGTTGATAAAGAGCAGCTAATATAGAATTTCTTCCAAATAAGAGCTATATTCTGGATATAGAGTGGCAAAACTTGCGACAAGGTTCAAAAGGCAAATTCTTCAGCTCTAAAACACCAACAAAAAACTAAAATAATAATAACAAGGGTTGAGTATATATTTTTTGCAAGAGGGGGCGAGGATAAAAGAAGGAGACAGTATAAAGTATTAATACTAGAAAGGAAAGGGAAGTTTCAAATATATATCAGTAATTGATTTCGAAGCTGCGAGTGTATGCTTATTATACACTAAGTGCGGATAAATTGGAGAGTGGAGATATATACTATTGATCTTTTTTTTTTTAATAATAATAAAAAGTTTAAAATTAAGCAAAAGGTATTATAATATATTTGGGGGGGGGGGGTTAATTCAAATAGATTAGTATAATAATTTGGCGAAGTTTAGAGGGGGAAAGGTGAGTGTGTGTTCGGATATTATTTTGATTTCAAAGAAACCAAAGGAAAAGGAATAGGTGAAAGTGGAAATATCAGAGAGATTATTTCTAATACAAGTGTAAGACTTGATAAATGTTGATGATAAGAAAATAAATAAGGGTCTTATGACTCTCTTTATATATTATTATTATTGTGCTACCTTTCCCATTGAATAAACTCACCCGTGACTATTATTGAATATAGAGAACATATAATAGTTTGAATCATCACTTTATTTGAAAAGGAGTGGGACTATAGAGTGTTTATGAAATTTTCTAACCATTAATACTTGAGAAAAGTCGAATAAGCCATGATATAGAGACTATAGCTTGAGATACCAAGTGTAATGGTATAGTCAAAATAAAAAATATTAATAATACGAGAGACATTTTTGAACAGCTCTTCAATAAACTGATGATTTTCTACACAATTCTGAAGATATTAGAAAAAATTTATGTCTCTGATAGGTTGGTCATATGATGATATTTTAAAAGGGCTAAATGATTCCAAAACTCCTTTTTAATTACAAGAGTTTTAATGTTGAGAGATCTCAGTTTCCCTCTTTTACGTTACACGATCCATACTTTCCTCCCCCCCTCTCCGTCACCAATGAACAAAGTGCTATTAATATTATTAAATAGCTTAGACAAACCCCTTTTTACTTGAAAAACTAAACTTAATAGTGACGTAAACGCAATTATTACTCGATTTTCCTCTCTTTCTTCTAGACGCCATATCTACAAACCCATAATGTATTGGATGATCCACGTTCTAAAGACAACTGATGATCACTAATCTTTCTTCTTTTGTAATTGGGCTGGATATCCTCTTACTCTAGAAACTGAAGTTTTGGAACTCAGAAATAAGAATTTGCCTAGAAAAAAATAGGAGGCGTGATTTCAGGGCTACGGTTTTAATGTAAAAGGCAAACCCATCCAATCATCCTATTATTTCCTCTACTAGTATTCATGAGCAAATAAATTGGATTGGAGGAGTAATAAGGACCAGAAAGTGGGAAAAGTATGGCAGCTGTGACTAAATAATGATATGGGGTTGGAGTCCATAATACTCTTTTCAAATTACAAGAATGAATGGAAATTTTAATTTGCCAAATTTTGTCACGGATCTCAATTAGTGGCGCCAAAGCTTTTGATTTTAATTTGCTTATTTTTTTATGAGAATTTTAGCAAATAAAAAATCGATTAACTTTACCACTAAGCTCCCAACCCTCCTCCCACATAACTTTGCTAAAAAAAAAGATTTCTCAGCCTTTAACTCGAACAAAGCCTCCTATTGACGGGATCCGATAATGATTGGCCTATCGCTAAACTATCGCCGTATATAAGAATCTATTCAGGGGTCATCTCTCTTTCAGCCACCCAACATCCAACACCACCTCCCCCATCCTCATTATTTTAATAGTAAGCATCTAATAGGCAAAAAGTGACACTTTATAGTGCACACCAAAAGTGTGATGATACCCTTTTACATTGGTTACTTCTTTGTGGGAGTATATGTCCCAATATACTAGTCCATAATTATATTGCCATAAATAAAATGTATTTTTAATGAACTACTTGTAATGTTAGTGGAAAGAAACGGGTTTAGATCATGCTTTAAAACGAAGGGAGAATTTTGACTAGTCTGTAATTATGTTCGAATTTATCCCTGAATTTATTTATTCTTACTGGTTTTTAATATTAGCTCTGTTTAAAGTTTAGTGACTGGTTTTATTGGCACTTTTGTACTTTTAGACTGTTTAAAAAAAAAAAAATCATGTAAAGCTGATGTTGGATCTTTATTATAGTTTTTGATTTTTTTTTTAGTGTATCAGTTTATATTTAGTGTGATAAAATATTATAGTTGTTATTTCAAAGTCAAAGCTGAAAATTAAGACTATTTGATATATGCACTTTTCAATCGACTCTTAGAATAAACTAGGAATTTTACAGCAGTGATAATGGAAATTTTATTTATTTTAAGGTTTAGATTTTGGAATATAATTTTATATTGAGCATCTTAAATGCGAGATAGGAAATAAAACATATTGTTCGATTTTTCGTTTCAATTTATGCATAGCTTTGATTTTTTCAATAAAATTAAAATTAGAATCTTGTCTTATAAAAAAGTCAAACCCCGCTTCTATAGAATGATTTTCTGTATCAACATCACATCCCTCAATTTCAGATTTTAAATTATAAAATTTCCTTTATTAGCATCTAGAGAGAAATGGATATTAACTTTCGATTAGGATAAAGTAAAAAGAAATTCATTTCCAGAAAATATTTATTTTTGATGTGCTATCATTGTAGAATAAACTATTAATTACAGGTGTATAAATCATAATACCACAGTATCGATATCCATATCCATATTCACTTTATCCTCCCCAACTGTACATGACTTTAAATCTATTTTGGCAAACTCCTCTTTGAAGGAGGCAAACTCGAGCTCTACCTTTGATATCTGCTCCTCTATAATCTTTTTGAAATGGGCATTTAATTTTCCTGGCAGAAACTGCAGACGAGGAACGCTCTTGGTAGTTAGCATTGAAGCCCTAGCAAGCCTATTCCTATAATGCCTTTGTTTAGCATAAAGTCGTTCTCTCAACAACTTATCTTCTTTTTCTTTCTTGAAATCCTCTGTCTTGTAAGATACTTCCATCCGTTCCTTAAATAGTTTTTCTCTTAGTTTAGCTTCTAAATCTAGTTTTGATTTTTCCTTTATAAAACACATAAACTCTATCAAAAATCAGAAGAAAGAATCGCCTAATATGGTTAAAAAATGGCAAATTTTTTTTTACCGACCTTATCTGTTTTCACCTCTAATTCCTCTTTTACTCGAACCAGAGTCCCCAACAACCTTCCAAAAGCTGCTTTGCTGCTTTGTTCGATTTTCCTGCCACCTCTTGCCCGTTCAGCAGCGGGTTCTAATTTTTCGGCTTTAGGCTCCTTCTTTTCCATCCGGCTCGAATTATCTAGAGGTTCAGACCTCATAAGCTGTATGCAAGTTAAAGGAAATCAGCTATTGCCACTCTCTTCTATCCTGGAATATTACCTTATCTCCATCTCCTGGGCTAAGCGTCAAATCGTTTTGTTCGCTCATCTTTCTACCTTTAAAAAAATTTATATGCGCTGTACTATTACCCTAATGATCGTTCGGCGTATATTTTAATTTTGTAATGCAAATATCGTTCCACTTTCGATCCTCGTTAACTAAAAAAAATTGGCTCTGTAATCAAATGCCAAAAGTTTTCTGTTGTCTTACAAGCCAATTCCGTAATTGTAAACACTTGCTTTCATTTGATTAGCTCCTGTTTCCACCAATTTCAAATCTTTGCCTTTTTCTCTATTATTTTTTCCTTGCCCTTTCCGTCCCCCTCTAGTCCCATTCTATCTTTCCATTCGCCAATTTCAGACACTTTAGTCTGATCAAAATAAGAGTCTGCCAATAAAAAATACCAGCTCTGTATTTACCATTTTTTTTCAGTTTAATACGAATTCCTTTCTGGCTCATTTCGGCCAAGAATTGGTTTGTAAATCGTAATCTTCATTTATATTTACTTTCCACTATCCGTTCCTCCAATAGATCTGCTTCATTGCCAGTCGCCCAAACCCATTTATTTACACTCCCTTAAACCGGCTAATCGTACACCTAATAAACATCGATCCCTCCCTCCTACCATTCGCTCATTCGCCATTCAGCATGCTCATACACTCGAACCCATCAAATAGCCGATTCACAGCACACTTTTGTTCCTAAACTAACCTTACATGTCGCTAATTCACCATAAATCATAAATTGTCCGCATAAAAAAAAATTAAAATAGAAAAAATTTTTAGTCTGAATACAAATCCTGGAATAAACATATTTGTCTCGGTCCTCCTTTATAGATCTTTATATATTCTTTATTGCCATTACCCTGCTCTTCTTCATCCTACCCCCCCCCCCATATATTTCTCCCCCTTTCTCCCTTCTTGTTTCCTCTCTACCCAAACCATATAAAGAAATAATGGACCAAACTTTCATTTCGAATTTGCAGACTCAATTGCATCAGCTTGTTTTTGCTTCTGATACCGAAACTATCCAACTCATCACCTCGGATTTAAGTGAAAAATACTACTCTAACCCCCTATGTGTTCCTGCTCTCGTTGAAATTTCTACAACTGCTCCTGAATGGCAGGTTCGTCAGCTCGCTGCCGTTGAACTCAGAAAACGTATCCCGAAATTCTGGTCCCAACTCGATCCGGCTGTTCGCGTATCCATCAAAGATCATTTACTCAAGCAGATTCTCGTTGAGCAGGATGTCTTGACTCGCCACGGTTTGGCTCGCGTCATCTCCTCCATTGCCAAAATCGATATCCCAAACAACGAATGGCCCGTTCTTGTCGATTTTCTTTACTCCTGTTGTTCCAGACCCGACGCCTCCCATCGTGAAATTGGTGTTTACGTCCTCGATTCTCTCCTCGAATTCGTTTCTGATTCTATCGCCGATCAATTCGATACTCTTCTGACTCTCTTCAGCAACTTGATTAAGGATCCAGAATCTATCCAGGTTCGAGTCACCACAATGCAAGCTTTAGGCAAAATCGGTGAATGTATTGAACCTGGAGATAAGGCCGACGTAGCTCGCTTCCAGGAACTCGTCCCTTCCATGGCCCAGGTTCTTAACGACTGTTTAACCGCAGGTGACGAGGATAATGCTGGTATCTGCTTTGAAGTCTTTAATATCTTGCTTTTGCTTGAAGCCCCTCTTCTCAATAAACATATGGCTGATTTAATCGAATTCTCTCTTGTCGTCGGTTCTAACAAAGATCTCGATGATAACCTCAGAATCATGGCTCTTAACTTTTTGGTTTGGACCTCTACTTACAAAAGAACCCGTCTCCAAAAACTTAAAATCGTCTCTAACCTCATTGAACGTCTTATGCTCATTTCAACTGAAGAAGACTCTGATGATATTGATGAAGACTCTCCCTCAAGAGTCGCTCTCCGTGTACTAAACGTCTTATCTACCAATCTGCCTCCAGCTCAGGTATTCCCCATTGTTGTCAACAACGTTGTCCTCTTTATGCAAAATTCAGATCCCATGGTCAGAAAGGGCGGTATGCTTTCTTTGGCTATTACCATCGAAGGTAGTGTAGATTTCGCTAGAAACCAGGTCTCTGATTTGGTTCAAATTATCTGCCTCGCTCTTCAAGATTCTGATAAAAGAGTCCAGCGTGCTGCCTGCATGGCCCTCGGCTGTTTTGCTGATGAATTGTCCGACGAGATTTCCCAATTCCATTCCCAACTTCTTCCTCGCGTTTTGGAAATCTTGGCCACTAACAACAATGTTGAAATGGGTAAACATGCCTGTAATGCTCTTGATGCTATTCTTGAAGGTCTTGGCAAAAATGTTATTGGCTATCTCCCCCAGCTAATGCAACAATTGATCAATCAGCTGGATAATGGATCGATCCTTGTTAAGCCTATGGCCTTGGCTGCTATTGGTAGTGCTGCCCATGCTGCTGGCCCCGAATTTGCTCCCTACTACAAGGATGTCATGATTAGAATTGGTCAAGCCATGTCTCTAACCGATTCAGAAGAAAATATTTCTCTCAGAGGTGTCGCTACTGATACCGCTGGAACTCTTGCTGAATCTATGGGTGCCACAGAATTCAGACCTTATCTCGAGGATACCATGAAACTTGCTTTTGATGGGATGCACATGAACGCTTCTACTCTTCGCGACTGTGGATTCTGTTTCTTTGGAGTTTTAAGCAGAGTTTTTGGTTCCGACTTCTCATCTTACATCCCTCACATAGTTCCTGAAATCTTGACAACTTTTAGATTAGATGAAACCGTCACTAACATCGAACACTCTGATAACATCGACGATGAAGACGAGTCTGACTTTAATGTAAATACTGCCGTTTCTGATGAAAAAGAAATTGCGGCTGACTGTGCTGGTGAACTTTTTACTAACTCTCGTGCTGGTTTCTTACCATATGTTTCTGAAGTTTCCACTGAATTGGTCGGTCTTTTGTCAAATTATTCCGATAATGTTAGAAAATCTGCTGTCAGCGCCTTGTTTGCTTTCGTCACTACCTTCTCCTCCATGAGTGCTAGTGAACCTTGGGTCCCTGGACTAAGTATTAAATTCCCTGTTCACGAAAATGTTGCCTCTATAATTAAACTCGTGATGCCCGCTATTATTGCAACATGGGAGGATGAAAGTGAGCCAATGGTCGTTACTAGAATCTTGGTCGAGCTAAGAATTGCCATGTCTCAAGTCGGACCCGCTTTGATTCAGTCTTCATTAGAAACCCTTATTGATCTCCTTAATCAGCTTTTGCAAAAGAAAGCTTTATGTCAATTGCCTGATGTTGATGACGAAGATGATTTGTTGGATACTGACGAACTCGCTGAATATGACTCTCTTCTAATTGGTGCTACTGGTGATTGTATTGCTGAAGTATCTCATGTTTTGGGATCTGATTTCACCAATTACTTGGAAATATTCTATCCTCTCATTACTAGTTATTATAAACCATCATGTGCCTTGGCTGAGCGATCTATGAGTATTGGTTGTCTTTCTGAAACCACCAAAAATATGGGAGCTGGTATTTCACCATTCGCCGAGCGATTATACAACTTGTTCTCTGCCGGTCTTAATGATCCTGAAACTGAGGTCAGATCAAACGCCGCTTACGGAATTGGTCTTTTAGTGTTTTACGTCAAAATAGATTGGACTCAGCACATGCCAACCATTCTTACCAATTTAGCTGCTTTATTCAGCATCAGCTCAAATGTATCTAACATCGTTGATAATGCTTGTGGTGCAGTTGCTAGATTAATTCTTGGTGCTCCAAACAACATCCCATACAACGATGTCTTGCCCACCTGGTTGGCCAATTTACCAATTAAAGTTGACCACCAAGAAGATGAACCTGTATATGACGCCCTCTGTTTCCTTATTGAAAACAACGTTGCTCTATTGCAACCACACTCACAAACTCTAAACAATATCATCAGAGCATCTTTGGAAGACCCCGAATGTTTAATGAGTGACCACGCCAGATCCAAACTTTCTGGCTATATCCAATAATATCATTAACTTCTCCAATCTATTGGATATTTCCATAAACTACGTTCTTTTTTTTATATTTTGCATTTACTCTTTCTTTTTCTTTCTTACTAGTATGTTTTATATAATCTTTGATCATTTCTTGTTTTAATGTCTCACAAATTATTACATGCTTTATTAATTAATAAACTTTCTTTTTCTTTTAATACATTCGAGTCATGATCAAAACTTATAAACACCATTTTAAAATAGTTTTCCAAGTTATTTACTTGAAGTCTTTTAATCTCGTCGCTAATCCGAAGTTTCCTCTCTCAACCGTAATTCTACGTCATCATTCCCACCGTATCGGATTTTCATGATTTGCATGAATTTAGCTTATCAATATCCGATATTGAAATAAAAAGTACTAATTTTTTTTTTTTTTTAGGATAATATCGGATAATTAAACATAACTTTATCTTTTCCTCTACATTTTTTATAATAATCGATTTTTTTTTCTTTCAATTTGGTATTTACAACTGCTTAATTTTTTTTTCTCTTTTATTTAATGATGTGCTTTTAAACTAAAAAAAAACTATTTTTGAAAAATCATCCATCTCTTAAATCTCTTGCATGGATTTACTTTATAAAAATTGCATTTAATTTCCTAGAAAAAATATTATGAGGATATACACAATATAAATGCAGTAAATAATGGTTGAAATTATTTATTTAAAAGTTATAAGGATTAAAAAACTAATTTTTTTTTAAAAAGAAACCTTCTGGCTTCAAATCACCTTTTTAATATCCTTTATTTAACTTTAATCCAAAAAGAACACTATTGTATTAGAATTTTTTTTTATAATACCTTTTGTTTTGTTTTTGGAAATACAAGGTTTTAATTATAAACCATCTCAATCAAAATTTAATGCGGTTTTGTTAATTTTTGTGTAATATTGATAACTAAGCTTACAGGTATATATTTTATTATATTTTACTCATCAAGCCCAAAAAAAATCTTATAATTTTTTTATTTAAAAAAAAAAAAACATAAAATGTAGCGTTATATATAGTTTTAAATTTAATAAAAAGTCTTAATTTTTAGTATTAATTATATTACATATCCTGGTTTATAAAATAATAAAAAATTGACATATTTTTCAACATTTTGAATTTTTAAAACATTTAGCAATAATTTAGTTCGATATATATATATATATATATAAGATTTATCCTAACTTCACATCCATCCCTTATTTCACATCTAACTCACCACAAGATTTAATTTAAAATTCATTCCCAATATTTGTAATATTCTTTTTTGCGTTAGAAAAATATGATACAGGTACTAATTCACAATTAATATTATTTTTTCTAAATTTAATTAAACAAGGCTTCAAAATAAAAGAATAAAAAAAGTTTAGCTTTTATAAGGCAAGATTTTCATTTCCATTAACAAATCAAATTAATTGTTTTTTTTTAAAAAAAATTCCTTAAAGACTTTATCTTTTACTAATTCTTCTTAATAAACTCCTTTGTTTTTATTTTTTAGTTATTAAGAAAGTTATGATTAATTCTCTATATAATATAAACTCTCTAGCCTCGCAAAAAAAAACCGGCATAAATAAATCCTACAAACCCACTTTTTTTTAATAAAAGATTTCAAGAAATAAAGTATATATAATATTTATTTATTTTTCGATTATACTTTTTTTTAAAAGATTTAAATCTATCGCTTTTTATTGGAAAATTTTTCGTTTGAAAATTTCCAAATATTTTCAATTATTTTATATTTCTTATGCATCTAATTCGGCATTTTTACTTTTTTTCGTTGCTCATCTGATTTATATGGTTGAGATATCCCTTATTTTGATATAATAAAAAAAAAATATTCAATTTTTTAAAAAAACATGTTTTTTGTTTTGAATTCTTTTATCGATCTTCAGCTAGTTGATATTTATAGAAAAAGTGAATAATTAAATATTATCAGCTATTACTTCAGATTTTTAGAATCATCGATTATTGCCTGTTTTTAAATTGGTGGTTTTACACCTCTTTCTTTTATAATAAACCGTTTTATTTCACAATAAGACGCCAAAATGAGCCTAAAATTGTATTTAAAGTATCAATTTATTTTTTTCTTTGAGGATAATAAAAATTTAAAACCATATAAATATTTCATATTAGATATTAGGACGACAACTAATGATTCACACTTACAATTCAAATTCCACAGAAAAAAGTATTTATCGACAGATTAAGAATTTGAACTGTAATTTTTGTATAAAAATAAGTATGCTTCTACAAAAAATTTATTTAAAATTAATTGGAAAATCACTTCCAAAAAAATATTGTATTAACCAATTGGATTAATATATTTATTTTTATAAAAATGTGGGTTTTTTTTAATCAGGATTAGGAAGAATTCGTGTTTACCGAGATAAGATCGAATAAGTATTTTTATTCTTGCTAATAATTGATGAAATTTGATTTTCCCCCCATGATTCATCGTGCATTTTGAACTTATTTGAAAACATTTTGATTATAAGCTCTTGAAAGTGGTTCTATGCTTTAGTTAGACTCTTATCTTTTTTCAATAAGGCCAGCAACGAACAATAAATTTTAATATATGGTTTTATTACAAATTTAGCTAGGATTTGATGTTTTTGAATAGGTAATTGACAGTAAATT
>LSSL01000676.1:23789-34479 GCA_001953115.1 Smittium mucronatum | reverse complement strand
TGATATGATATGATATGATATGATATGATATGATATGATATGATATGATATGATATGATATGATATGATATGATATGATATGATATGATATGATATGATATGATATGATATGATATGATATGATATGATATGATATGATATGATATGATATGATAAGGTAATATGAATTTATTAGGAAATTTTATTTCCTAATTGACTAAAATCCGTGGCTAAAAACCAAATGAATTAATGGAAAGGGTAAATCTGGACGACAAATGGGAGAATCTTAATGAAGAGGGCATTTTAAAGTGTACATCGTTTCAGAGAAAATTCTTCATTGCTATTTTTTATAAAATTAAAGTGATAATGTACGATTGATAAAATTAATTTGCACTAAACGCTATTCAAATTCTTAATTATGATGTTAGAAAAATGAAAATTTCTTTATTCCTTTTTCAATGGAAACAATAAATTTAATTATGAAAAAAAATAATTGGATAAATATAATTAATATCAGCAGGTAAAAGTGATATTCAACAAAATGCCTTCTTAATTAAGAATATGCCATATTTAATTTCATGACACCAGTAGATCGTCTATTTTCTAAATACACATATATTGTAGTGGAAAGAAATATGGAATATTTGTAGAGAAAGGATGGAATAAGCCCTATCAAATAACGTAACACCAATTACGGGGATCTTTTCCAGATGAATCGAGGATTGAAAAAATGCAATGATAACGACTGTCGATATGCCAATAAGAATAAAAAATTAACGATACTTAAAACAGATTTTTTCTCTTTCGACCCAGGGGGGTGGGAGAAGATTATTTTTGAACAATATCAACCTTCAGTATTCAACTTTGTGATTAAAAAAAAATTATTATTAGCAATCCACATAAAATTAAAAAAAGCCTAACTCTTATTAAGAAAGTAAAAAAACATTATACTTAAGGACATGCCAAACTTACAGATTTCTATTTTTATCTTTTAACAATTTTATTTATTCAAAACTTACTGCTTAAATCATTGTTTTGATTTTTTTTTTCCATTAAATATTTTTTTATACGTATAAATTTGCAAAAAAAAAATTTATTGAATATTAGCTGATGTACTTATAATGAAAATAGAAATTTTTTCGGCCATATAAATTTTATTATTATTAAAGAAGTTTCCATTTTTTATATCACCTATATGGAAACAAGTTAGATTGCTTATATACGATAAATAAATAAAAATACTAAAGTACTACTTTCGACTATTGTATTTTTTTACAAAATCATAATAATATTTATTCCAAAAAATACTTTATGAAAACATACTTTAATTTTATTTATGAATATAGTTATATAGTTGAATATAAATATTGTAAGCAAAACAAATATTTAATGCGGTTTGTATCATTTAATTGAGGTATAAATAGAAATTTAAACAGAACGTATTATCAAAATCAAAGGTGAGATGATCAGTTTAAGCCTCTTTTTCTTTCACGTTTAATAATTTTTATCTTCATTTGTATACATTTTATCCTTATTTTAAAGTATAAGTACATAAAATCACTCAATATGTTAAATAAATTGACTAGGCATTATTTCTTTAAGTTATAATTTGAAAACGCAATAAAAAACGAAAATAAGGGTTTATTGAATTTAAAACCTTAAAGAATGAATTTAGCGGTATATTTTTTATGCAGAATAAATGATTTTTAATTTATTATTCATCATTTCAAAGGGATGATTATCAGGTCTTTTTGGACCATTATTCTTTAATCAAGCTTTGGAAAAAAGCAAACCATTATCTTTGAATAAACCTAGAAAGGATTGAAATTTGATTTTTTTTTAAAAAAAAAGGTTAGAAATAAAAATTTAACCACGTTTTATGATTACTAAAAGAGAAATAGACCAATTAGCCAGGGAAGGCTAGGATCTTCTTACTGAATAAATCTTTTCATGATCGAATTCGAAAAAAGTAAGAAAGTTTTGGATAAAAGTTCAATTAATTACAAAAAAAGTAAAAATAAATTCGAAAAAAGTAAATCCAATTTGTTAAGTGTTGATCTTTTTTATATTTTTTTGATTATTCGCTTTAAAAAAACTATTTTTAAAACAATTATTTAATATATGATTAGATATTAGATACTTGGTTTTACATTTTACCCCATAATATATCTTCTATTCTAATAACTTTCTAAATTAGAATGGGTCGAAAGATAAAAGTAAGTTTGGGGTTTTTAAACAAACATGAAATAAAATTTATTTATTTTTCGTACGTCTTTCTTAATTTATGATTTTTTTATGAATTACAGCTGGTAACAAAAAGCTCAATCAAAAATGCACCATTTTGGTTAAATTAAAAAAATATAATTATAGAAATACTTCAATAAACTGATAACAGGTACTGTGTATTCATAGCATAAAAATTGACGTTATAACACATATTAACCAGTTGTTTGTATTAGTTTTTTCATAAAAATTATGTCCCTCAATTTTACTGAAAGCTCAATAAATTTGGTATACTCAGTTATTTAGATTCGCTTAACATAATATTAAATATTAAATCCTTTTAAATGAATATTTGATTGCAATTTCGACCTCTTTAAGAGTATTTTGTATATTTTTTACAAGTAGGTTAGCACTATTTGTGCCTTCATAGGCATATCCCTTTTTAACTTTATCCAAATAGCAATGGCAAAGTTGAAATGTATTGATAATACAAGTTTTGGAAAATATAATTGAAGCCTAAAATCTACGCCATTTATTTACATTGTGTGCTGTATCAATCAAATGTACGCGCTTTAAATTATAATAAACTTAAATGGATAATTATTTGTCGAATATTTTTGAAAAGATATTTATAACAGATAAACTTTTAGAAACTATTAAATGTTAGCAAAAAATAATTTAGTATCCTATCCCAAGTTGGATTTACTTTTTTCGAATTAATTTTTACTTTTTATGTAATTTATTGGACTTATTTTACATTCATTTTGACTTTGTTTGTAATTAATTGGATTTTTATCCAATACATTTTTACTCTTTTCGAATTTGGTCCTGAAAAGACGAACCAGAAAAATATTCGTTTAAACCACAATTTTGATCAAATGTAAAGAAAAAATTTAAAAAATTATATTAGGTTAATAGAATTTCGAATTAGGCTATTTATTAATTTTCGAAAATAATAAGTATATACTTTGGTTTTTATGGTTGTAAATCTGTATTAAAAAAATTCTATAATAGAATAAATGAGGAAATTAATTGAAAAGATAGAATAGAAAATACTTATTATTATTGACAAAAGGGATCATATTTATCGCAGAAGTCTTTATAGGGATTCTTAGATATATAATCAGAAACGTCAAAATCAGGAGAGATGGAGCTCCGCAATAAATCGGTCAGGTAGTATTCGAGATACTCTAGCTCATAATCGCGATCGAAGAATTCTATTGAATAAGGGTAGACACATATATGATTGTTAGGCTGATTGGCGGCTTTTTCTGCAGAGTCATCTATTAATATAGTATTTTTAATGTTCCATTTTGATGAAACTTTAGGAGGAGCGGGGAATTCAAGATCTTTAATTGGATTCAAGCTATCAGGGTCTTTAATAATATCGTTTTCAATCGCATGGGCTTTATTTTGAAAATCGCCTGAATCACTTATATCAATATTTTTAGCCTTTTTTAACTTGAGTTCATTTTCAAAAATGGTTTTATCGGGGTAGGGTAAAAAATCTTCCGATCTTGGTCTTTTTTTATTTGAGGGGTTGATCATGGGTGAAATTGGAGAGTAAGCCTTGTGTTCAATATCTTTCTGAATAACATTAATATGCAAACTATTGAAATAATTTGGGGCAACCGTGCAAGAGATGTTAGAGGGAGTATCCGAGAAATGGTTAATAGAGATACGAGAAGATTCGGAGATGGTAGAAACAAAAGAGTTTTCGGTTGTAGAAAGACTTTTGGTAGCTTTATTTAATGAAAGGGGATAGTTTTTGGCGGGAGATATGGAATGAGAATCGGGATTTTCGACGAAAACAGTGGAATTTGAAGGTTTGAAGAGACAGGATGGTTTTTGATCCCGTTGATTTTTATTATCAGACGAATTTATTTGAACGTTTGAGATGATTTCATTAGGAGTAGAAATGATTTGGTTGTGTGAATCGATCTGTTTACTAACAGGAATCTTTTCGAAATCCTGGGCAAGGGAAGACTCTGATGAATCAAATTGGGGGGTGTTAGTGTTGGATGAGACAATAAGGTTTTTGGATTGTGCAGGATGTGAATCCAATAAAGGGCTGTTGTAGTAGGGGGAAAATTCGGTATTCCTATAAAGCCAGGAGTGCTCAGAATCCAAGATTGACCAAGAGCTCCATATTCTGGATAGGTCTTTGATTGATTGACATTTAGAGAAATAATAACCGGAAAGATTACAGTATCGACGATCCCAAATTCCAGCAAGTTCGTTATAATGGGAGCCGAAACCCAATCTAACCATTTTTAACACATTTTGGGGCTGAGCGGAGCTCCAGACCATAACAGCAAAATTTTTAAAAGCAAAATTCAAAAAGTGAGATAAGCCAGGCCGAGTGCTCATGGATTTATTGCTTTTAGTGCGGTGTATCAGAGTGCCATTTAAATCAAGAACGAGAATTATATTTCTATTTTCGACATTTTTTATATTTGAGAATGAATTGTAATCTAAATCAAAATAATAAAAATGAAACAGAAAGAAATGGGCAGAGTAAATAGAAAAATAAAATACCAGAAAAGGAATATTTATTCGAAGAACTAAGGGAAACCAGTTTATCAGAATTCCCAAACTCGAAATCGAAAGACCTAAAATTTTGAAATGAGAAAAATGAAAACTAAAAATTTGGGCTGCGTAATAAAAAATGCTTGCATCTTAGAGCCAAGATCCGAATTAGAATTCTGAACAAAGGGTTTGCTAAGAATCCGGGAGGAAGAATGAATATTCTAAAATAAGAAATGACCTTTCAAGGAAATGGAAAATAGGATGAAAAGATGAAAAATAGTTTACCCTAATACTAGTTTTTTGGAAGGAGGATATAAATTGGGGCAGAGTTATTGGCATTGCATCAATAAAGTCGATAGCTGAGATGTAGTCGTGAGCCTAAGATTCCCAGAATAGAATGGGTTGAGTGTCAATCATAAATACATTTGGATAGTTATAATATTGGCAGCTTAGATTAATAACGCGCTTTTCTGTGATGAATAAAATTGTCCAATAAGCATACATTTATGTAGACAAATAATACCAATTACTCTAGGGTATAATCCTTTAGCCCTTCCAGAACTGATTGTACAAAAATACATGTATTTTCCATTCAATCAAAACTCTGAAAAAATAATAAGGATATCATTGGATGGATCAAAAAATTAAACAAATTGAAATAGAAAGTAAATGCATTTATAATTGAATCAGGAATTTGGGTCGGAAAGGGTTAACTTTCCATTTGCGGCAATATTTTTCCTATATTATATATCGGTGTTTTTTTGCTTCGCCAATTACTGTTGTTCACTATATCAACCACAGGTTTGTATTGGAGCGCTAATTTTGAATACATGTTTGAAATCGAATAAGAACGCTTTTGGAAAATAATATTGAAAGGACTTAATCGGGAGGTTATTCGGGTATTTATGAGTTGTATCGATTTTTTATCAGATTTATTTGAACTAAAGCAGAATTATTTTGCATTTACGCGTCAAGAACATTTCCAAACCAATAATTGAGATTAAAAAATTAGAAAAAAAGGCTTTGAAGCTCAATTATTCTGATCGAAAACATTTCTATTGAATAAAGCGATAATTTTTTTTTTCAAGAAACAAATCTAAATGCAAAAAATAAAAAATAAACTACCTGACCATGAAAGTTCTTACTATTGGGTCTTCCGTTGGTTTCGTTTTTTTAAGCATGCATATATTTATTCTTGAAAGCTGAAATTCTTATAATGCTGGATGGACAGAAACTAATTTTAATACCTATGTTATGGGCACCCTCAGCTTACATCGCAATAAATCATCTCATAAATAAGGATACATTTATTCTATTAAACATTCTCCAAATACATTTGCTGCTGTATGTAGACTAAAGTCGTTAGGGGGTAGAGCGTTTAGCTATTATGAGCATGTATAATTTAGAGCTTTAAAGGGTATTATTATTGAGTAAAAATTCCAATTTATCTAAAGCAATTAAGAAAATGTCCAAATTAATATCCTGATATATCTTTGATGTTCAAGCTTTCAAATAATCTCATTCATTTCCATCCATTGTCAACCCTGTAACTATTAAAGGGATAACATCTATTTCATTACTTTCATAAAATAAATAGTATTAAGATATATTCCAGTAAAAAAAATTATTTTATAAAAAAATCATACAACTACTTTACCGCATATTTTCCTGATCATCAAATTTGATGTTCAAAAATATTAGACGTTTTTTTTTATAAATCCTTCCATAGCTAATTAAACATGTCAAACAGTATAAATATTGTTAGTTCTTTTTTTAAAACTATTTGTGCTAAAGAAAAGATTAGTCTATTAATATATCAATCTAATTCGATTTATTAACACTCAACACATGATAAAGCTCGGTTTCCAACATGTTTTTACACAGTGATACTTAACCTATTAGTATTCAACATAAAGTCATCGCCTGAAATAATCAACATTCCAAAGTTACTATCGAGTATTATAAATAGATATTTTTAACAAATCTAAGAAAATCTTATATTTCTAATAAAATAGACAAAGCCTCAAAGTATCAAAATCATAAAAGGATATCTATATATGCTCGAAATTGAAATATTAGGGCTTTATCTTAATAACTAATATAAAAAATTGAGACCTTTTTGAGTATAAATTCTAAACCGATAAGGGACCAGGAATAAAAATAAGACCTGTTTACTTTCGATCTTTTAATTTTTTTAGTTTTTGGGTCAATTGCAAGCGATATTTTCTACGAAATTTGCTTCTCAGGGTAAAAAAAATCAAAATCAAATGACACATTATTAGCAGAATTCTTTTTCGGTAAGTTTTTATAATAAAATTAACTTATGAACATAGATGAAAATAAAAATTAATATTTATCATACTAGTCCAGTAACTAATAAATCATGAAAAGGGCATTTCAAATTAGATAAAAAGTAAATCAAACTAAATTTTGGACACAAACTTAACATTATATTCATATTCACAAACAGCTGCATCAATCATATGGTCGTTTCCCCAGAATAAATGTTCATCCTCTGTGACGAAAGTTGGAACTCCGAACAACTTCTTTTCTATGGCCTCGTTTGTTGAATAAAACACCGATTGTTTTGCTGATTTTGTAAGTTTGGCCATTTCAATTATTGTCGAACTGTCCAAAAACTTATCAACCTTGTGTTTCTTAAAGAGTGGATCAAGAACCTCTTTGAGTACAGTTTCATCACTAACTTTTTTATTCTCTATAAATATCTTACTAAATATCCTGAATATATACTCTGACGTTAAAGCATCAGTAGCAGTTGAGCCGCTGAATTCATTTTTTGTCTCTCTCCAGGTTTGGTCTATCAACACATTTGTTTTGGTTAAATCCGACAGCTCTTCCGAGCTGGATATAAGAAGATCCTTATTATGCAATAGATAGAATATTCTATTAGGAATATTGACTTTCTGTGGAAACCATGAAGCATCTGGTCTTATCTCTTTAGACACGATGCCCATCCTTTCGAGACTTGAGTTCAAATCTTTCCACATATAAATGGCTCTACCAGAACCTGGAGTTATGGGAATGGTATTCTGCCCTGAGTTTTTTAATACTATCCCAAATTCTATCGGTCTTGGTATGATTTCAACCTTCGAAAAAACAGGATGACATACATCGTCGGAGGGATAGTTAAATACTCGCTGGGGCTGATGAACATCTTGAGGGCTTTTGTTATGAAGTTGGTATAGCCTCACGGCTGCCAGGAAAGAGTAAGGCGAGTTGAACTCCAGATAACATATCACCCTTGGCATGGCGAGTATATTGAGTTGCTGATCTTTTGTTATAAAATGGTACAAACAAATTTTATATATCCAATTAGTTTCCAACCGTGGCTTTAAATATATAATTTTGAATTTTATACTTTTGAACTCCTCATATTGATAATTATTCGCTGGTGTTTATCTTGAACCCCTGTTAACTTAAATAAGCCGCCTTTCTTTTCCCTACAAAAATCCAACCCAGTAAATAATGGACAGTTTAAAAACTAAAGTGCAAAAGGCTAAACATTTTTGATGAATATCATCCAATGATAACCCTTTTTATTAAATTATTTTTATAGTTACCCCTTATTATAAGCTGAAACATTCCGATTAGCTAATCATATGGAAATAGGTATTATGAGCATGCAAATTGGCACAGTATAAAAATTAATAAGTTGGAATAATTTGTTAGTTATTTTATCTTAGCCCTAAACTCTAATATGACGAAAAAGTATTTATTAACACTTTTTGCATAATTAAAATTTTCCCTGAGCAAGATCGACTCAGCGGAAAAATTTTGCAAAAGAAAGCAAACAATGTTGTTAAACAAGGATTTGCTCTTTTTTCACAAATAGAACAAGTATTACCGTAAATTAGCCGAAATAGTAATAAATTTACAAAATGCTAAAATTGCAACAATATTTGAAAATGAGATGCAAATTCTTATTAGGGTTTTTAGCAAAAATAGACAGGTTTTTGAAAATATTAGCAAAAATAGACAGATTTTAAAATATTTGAAAACTAGACGGGGTTTTAATTTGATTTCCATTTTTAGCGAATGGATTCACTGATTAAATTTACATTCGATTTATGAACAGTACCAGCAAATAGATGGATTCAATTTGCTATATATGCATTTAACTGGCTATTATTATCACAATTAGAGAAACTTCATAATGACCCCAGCTTTGGTTAAACTTTAGGTCCATTATTCCATATTGATAGTTACTGTATGAAATATAGATATAAAATAGTGATTCGGATTTTTTTTTCTTTTAAAGAAGCTAGAATAGATTGAGCTTAACAAGATTATCTTCAAAAATGTTTTCAGTTTAGACTATGAAATACATCAATGAGTTAAATAATTTACGAATTTCGATTCTCATTAATTAAATATACAATTTGAGCCTTAATTCTATAACATAGACAAGTTATAAAAGTTTTGAGTTCAATTCTTGTCTTGAGCCAACTATAACAAAAATAGCCCTTTCACTAACATAATATGAAGTTTTTAAATATACTCAATTTATTTGCTGTATGTATATACTTTGATTATAAATGCTACAATCATAGTTTTTAACAATTTTTTAAGGTATATTTTCGTATAGTTTGTTTTTGTAAAAAATCTATTAATTCGGCAGTTAGAATAAATGTTTAAAAAAGATTAGAGGTTTATCATAATATTAAGTAAAAAATATAAATTATGATATATTAAAATAACATATAACAAAGAATTTTTTCTATTATTTTACCAACTCCTACATTCTTAAGTAGTTGATTTACTAAAAGATGCACACTTAAGACTCAAAAATACTTAATATAGAGATTCAATACTCTTCCTGGTATATTTACGATTTCTTTTTCTAAAATACACGTCTTATATATATTTATAGCATCCCAATTTATAATTTAGTAAAAGAAATAATATCAAAAAACCATAGCATTATGGTTGAATTTTACCACTATTAGCAATAAATTTAATAAATTTTGATCTGAAATATTAATTTTTTTCATAGTTTAGATGATTCAAAATTGTTTATATTATCTTAACAATTCATCTAAGACTTATTTGCTTTATAAAAAATATTAAGTCGTTGAGGATTTTTCGAAAAATAGTTAGATGATAAAGAATAGCAGTAAACACCACCCCCACAAACTCAAAATTTGAAAAAATGTGCGGTAGTATTTCATTATATTGAGGTTGGGTTTTAATGAACGCTTTAATACTAAACACTAATTTTTTATTTCAAGGAGAAATCTTCAGAACTTTGGGGATATAATATATAAAACAAAGTTTATATATGCGCGCTTTTTTATTAAATGAATAAATCTCTCATTTTAAAATATCTTTTTTAAAAAAAATACATATTTTTTTTCCAATAAATAATATTATTTATATCCACACTAACTGCTAATAAGATTAAGAATACGTGGATTTTTAATAAAAAATGTAAATATCTGTAAACTGTTTAGCTTTTTTAATAAATTGAAGCTAATTTGGTACTTTAATCGCTTTGAAAATGATTTCAAGTTGATTTTGTAATCATCCCTTTATTTTGGTTCGGATTGCACTATTTCTTTGCCTTTTCGAAAATCTATTATAATGGCTGTTTTTAAACATCTGGTCTTCGATAAATCAAATGTCTTTTTATTTGTGTAAGTGTATTTCTGAGTATTTTTGAATGTGTTTTTTGTCAATAATCTTGCTAGGCCCAATCTAATTAAGTTTCATTAAAAGAAAAAAAATCTTAATCACCATTTTATATCTATATTTCATACAGTATCTATCAATTTGGAATATTGTACCTAAAGTTTAACCAAAGCTGGGGTCATTATGAAGTTTCTCTAATTGTGATAATAATAGCCAGTTAAATGCATATATAGCAAATTGATACCATCTATTTGCTGGTACTGTTCATAAATCGGATGTAAATTTAATCAGTGAATCCATTCGCTAAAAA
>LSSL01000676.1:0-23183 GCA_001953115.1 Smittium mucronatum | reverse complement strand
AAATCAAATTAAAACCCCGTCTAGTTTTGCAAATACTTTAAAATCTGTCTATTTTTGCTAATAACCCATCTTTTTATTTATAGCAATTTAGATAAAGATTAGTTAATTTCATACCTCAAAATATGAATAGAATTACTAAAAAAAATTTAAATCTTGAATTGGTGCCTAAAGAGTTGATAGGTTTTACATCAGATTAAACTTGAATCTTTATGGTCTTTTATTTTCCAGAATAATAACATTCTAGCGTGAGAATATACGTTTTTCTAAAATCTTTAATATCCTAGAAACAGTTGTTTAGCCAATAAAGTATCCCCAATATCTCAAAACATATGTTGTTTAATGCTTCAGCATCAAAACTATAATTTTCATACCCAAATATAGTTAAATATCAAACATTTGTTTGTCTATTTTTCTTGATGAGATAGATTTTTTCATCAAGTAAACCGAATATTGACTATACATTAATAACTTTAGTTTCTCTGTTTGGGTTTCTGCAAAATATAAGGCAAATGCAAGATATTTTATAATTGAAAAATGTAAAAAAGCTGTGGTTGATAAAGGCAAGAACATTAAACGCACACAGAGGAATAAACTTAATGACATCAAATTATAGCTTTCATCATCAACTATATTAGGGATTTTTAGTATTATTAGTTGTGTTAAATCTAAATAGCATTGATTTGATTGTGAATTTAACTTATGTATAATTTATGGATCAATAAAATTAAATAAATATTACCACCAGCCTGTAAAAAAATAAGCTTTTTATTTTTTGTTGGATGCATGCAAGGATATCAAATTCTAATGAAAAAACTCGATAATTGTAAGAAATAGCTTATGAAAAATCCACTCTCTATGGATATATCCTAAGTTTTTTTCAGCTTTTATATTAAACTTTACATAGCCTATCAAACCTCCACCTCATGAAGTATATTTGTAAACTTGCGCAATTATTTTTTTTTACCAGATTAATTCATATTAAAACATTATAATGTGAAAATAATGAACTTCCAAATAAAATTAGATATTAATATATCAGATTGACTTGTTATTTATGTGAGGCATACTTGAAATTAAAAATATTCAATTTTAGAAGTTATCAACCATTAAGAATTTTATAATAATAAAATAAATAATCATCTAGTAAAACTAAAAAAAAAATTATCCCAAATAATTTGAGGAACTGAATTTCAAATGAAAATAGGATAAAGAAAATGGATTTAAATATTTAAATCGGAATCTAAAGTATGTTAAGATAACAAAAAGCTACAAATATATTTAGTAATATCCTAATTTCAACGAAAGCATACTAAATTGTAAATTTTATACTATTTGAAGTTACATGGGGATTAATTTCACAAGAAAATTTAATCAAATGCATACTAATTCTGGAAAAATTAAAAAGTGAAAAAAATTAACATACTGCTGTTTCATTAGATGCTATAAGGTATATATATAAAAAGAGTAAATATGATAAGATAGGTCTTTTTATATTTTTTTAAACAATATGATTTATTTAAACTGATAACCATATTTCTAATCTAAAAAATATGGGAATAAACATGCTAGTAAGTTTCAAGTTCGCTTAACCCCCCCCCCTTCTAAATTTATTTTGTTTTAAAATAAAATAAGATCATCCCTAAATGAAAATTTCCTTTATATAATTTTTTTTTTGTTTAAATAAAAGTATATTTTATTCTTATCTCGGAATTTTTTCAAATTGCCATATTAAAAATAAAAATTATGAAATTTTTTCTGAATTTTACTTTTTTGGAGTTTAAATACCTCCATGTATTCAATTACTCTTTAATTTATTCTAAAAACATTAAACTCTTTGGTTCTTCAAGTTATTTCACAAAAACAATACCCTTGCCCTATATTTGTTCTCTATATATTTTGAATATATTGAAATTTATTTTTAGCCTAATTATTCATTTAACTGTTTTAAAAATCCTAAAAAATTGTATTAATTATCCTTCTCTAAATGATATCTCATAGATAACATATCATGAATAAAAAAAACTGAATTCATTATTTAGTGTTATCGAAATTACTTCTATTTCCACAAAAAGAATTTTCTTGTAATATAAACTATTCAAGAATTACTAAAACTAAAAAGCTATACTTTAAAAAAACTTATTTCCATTCATAATTTTAACTGGTACGATAAAAAATTCCAAAAAAATAAATAAAAACTAAACTGAAAAATAAAATAAAAATATTATGGTTTTTTTTCGAATTTATAATTAAATTATTCCTTATTAACATTAAAAAATATTAAATTTTACGATTTAGTATTCTTATAAACAAATTAGTATGATTTCGCTGAAATTGGGTTATTATTATTCTATATTAGGAGTTTTTATTATTATATTGGTTATATTTTATAAATTACGTAAACTAAGCTCAAACTTAAACTTTCAATTTTCCTGGGCCTAAATATTTCAATTGAAATTAATGATTTACATTTATTATTGTTTTTTAACTTTTATAAAAGAAGGTTTTTTTTTTTTAAAGCCTTGCTCTGTGAAGTTTTTAGGAAATGATAGAATTTTCGGAAAGCTTATAAAAACTTATATTATAGTCATAAATTTAAATATTAAAAAATCTATAGCTGCTAAACTTGTTTTTTAGGAGAAATTTGCAAAATAACACAATAATGTATCCTAATTTTTTTAATTTTATCCCAGTTAAATTTATTTTATTATACAGTTATAGAAACTTGTCATAAAATTATTTTACTTGATACTAAACCGTATAAATTCTTTTTAAATTATTAGATAAATTTAAAATATCAAACATAAAATCATAAAAAATATGTCAAAAACTATTATTTTTATCATTTTAAACTTACAGGGTTTTAATTTTATTCTAATATTTATCGGTTAAATAAAATTTTATTTTCTAATAAACTATAAGGTTATAAAAAACATTTTACAAGCAACACTTAGTGGTATTAATATTTTTTAATAGATTTTCACATGTTTATTTAGAAAAAAATCAAAATTAACAATGAATAAGTCTTTTCCATCTTTTTTTTTTAATGAATTTAAAAATATGATTAACTTTTCTGAAAAAATTACAATAGTATATTAAGAGCGACTAAAAGGATCAGATTGGTGCCTAAGAGTAAGAAGATAAGACCTTTAGTTATATTTTATTTGAGCTATTACAGGGTATTAATAGATAAAATATATTTCTGATCAAAGCTGGTTATTTTAATACTATAAACCAGATATAATGATCCAATTGAAATTTTAATACGCTACCATTATGTTTCAAATATGAAAAATGACTCGTATTTATTTTGGATATGAATAGAAAGCTGTAATGGTACAATTAAATTAGACTACTTTACATCTATTCTTAATATATGAAGCATAACTCAGATCCTTATAGGTATAATTATATAGCCAACATTCCTCTTTTGGGAAGTTAAGCTTTTTAAATTTGGTTTTTTTTATTCCTATCTTTAGTTATCATATTCTTTCACATATATCAACCCTGCTCCTTACAGAAAATAATAAAAATAAAGATTTAATATAGTCAAAAATACTGCTATCTAAATTGGAATAATATTTTATTAATTATATTAATTAATAAAGGAGCCAAAAAAACAAAACTTTATGCTAATTTTGTGTTAAATATATGAATAAAAATAGGAATAAAACGGGAGTGAATACAAACTTTAAGAAATAAGAACTTGAGTTTTGATTATTTAATAGAAAAATTGTCTATTTATTGCCAATACCTGTAAAAATTTCAGTAAAGTTAAAAAGAATCAATCAAAACATGAATATACATAGTTTATAACACCAAATATAGCTGTGGAAAGATTAGATGATTTTCTTTAAACCAAATTAGTTATTTAAATCTATGTCTAATGATACAAAAAAATATTTAAATTATTAATTAATCACAAAATATACAAAAAACTGAGCTCAAAACTATTTTTCTCTTTTTATTTTTGGTTTTGATAGGAAGTCTGTATGTAAAAAAATTTCCAATATTATTGAAAAATATTTTTAGAAAAATTCATTAAATAGATGTTTTTTGTAAGATGTATCGTTTTTAAGATTTAAAATTCCACTTTAACAATAAAATTTGCGGAAAAAAATGATTTTGTAATCAATCTAAAAATGAAAAGATACAATTCTTTTGATAATAAATAGAAAAATGAAGATAAATTTTAACAATTTATATATTTTGAGACAAAAACATTTATTTTGACCTATTTTGAGAAATAATAAAAATTGTGAATTTTTTTTTAGAAATTATAAATAAATCATTTAAAAATATTTGGATGGTATTATTCAGGTTTTAAAAAAGTTTTAAAAGAAAATAGGCCTTTGCATTGGACTCTTTACAAAAATAATATAATAGTTTAAAATTTCATGAACTCCAAATAAGGTAAAATTTTATTTCAAATTTTATGTTAATTGGTTTTTTACAAAATAAATAAATAATATTAATGTGGATGCAATAGAAAAGTGAAGCATCAGAATAATTTTATGATAAAATGATTAATCTATCAAATAATAGTGGTATTTATATTTAAATATAATATATTTTTAATAATTCTCTTTTATCTATTTTGATTTAAGAATGAGAATCAAACTTTATAAATTTCGTGCTATTATTTTTGTGTTTTTTCTGAATATATAAACATTTTTTATTTATCTAAAAAAAAAAACTCTATTATAAATAATACTATAATACTATTAAAATTTTCTTTATAGTATCTAAATGGATATAATCACACTAAATATGAAGAAGTTTATCGATTTAACTTTAGTTCAAGAATTTAATTAAAAAAATAAAAAAATTCACTTATATGACATAAATTCAGGCTATATTTTTCTTAACACCCAGTCTTCCTTATAAAAAAATCTTAGTTTAAAAATAATAATGTAAAAATAAACCTTAGCTTTTTTTTAACATATTTTGAGTTTATAACTGTTAAGAAAACAAAAAAATCAAATTATTAGAAAACAATCGATAAGGAGAAAAATGTAAGAATATTTTTATATATTGAAATGCTGTTTTTAGTTTCATTAAAAAAAAAAAATCTGTCTTTTTCATCAGATTATTAGAAAATTACAAAATGGGTGTATATTCAAAGTGATTTTAAGTATTTTATTTATAATAATTGCTGTTAATATACCACTATAGGTCATTATATACAGTATATAATATACAAAAAGTACGATCAGTGTTTATAAACTTTTATTATGAAATTTCGTATTTTTTTAATGTGCTGTTTTCATAAAATATATTAAAATGTGATAATATAAAGTTTTTTTAGTAATAAAATTCAGATCAACTTGTATTATATCTTTGTAAAATAAAAATCTTACCCTCCAATAAATTCTTATAATTCCTTTTACAAATAAAAGTACAAAAAAAGAAGCACAAGAAAATAATAGTAAAATCGAAATTCATCTGACTCTATATATTTAATTTAAGAATAACAATAATCTACTAAAATAAATTATTTGCACATTTATATCTTAAATTTTAATTATATTCAAAAAATGTTGATAAAAAAAGAGAATCAGTTATTTTTTTTATATATCTTCTCAAATACCATACTAAAAACAGTTTTAAAAGAATTCCATAACAATTCGATTTTTGATTACAATTAAAAGGTTATATAATCTTTATCGAATAATAATCATAAAATATTTTATAATTATGTTCCATTTAGTAAATTTTCACATTATGTATAATAATAAAAAAAATAAATATATTACTATTAAAATTTTAATAAAAATTGGAATATTTTAACCTTTTTAAAGTAAACAAAAGAATTTCTAACCACAAAAACAACTGAAAAAAGAATTTCAGATAAAGTTTGCATTAAATATCAATAAATTCAACATTTTTTAATCTATTTTTGCTTTTATTCTAACAAAATAATTGTAAGCTGTAGAATTTTATTTTGAATATAAAAAAATTATGTGTAAAATTAAATTTTTTTAAAATGTTATTTAGTCTATATTATGTTTCATTTTTTAATTTGGAACTATTGGAAAATATAAAGGCCCTTATAATAAAAAAATAAGAGATTTTTCTTTAATTGAGATTTTCATTTAAATTTTAAATAAAAAAATATGTTATTTTTTTTTTTTCAATTTATTTATTAAAATTCTGAAAATAACTGCAATTTTTTAATATTAAGTGGGTATTTTTTAATTTTTTCAGTGAAAATTATCCAGTTTTATTTAAAAATAATGACAATTTTTCGTTATGAAAAAAAGAAAAAATCTTTATTTTTTTAAAGCCTCGATTATAAATCCAAAAATATGTATTTAAGAAATCAGAGATTAAAAAACATGAATTTTAGTGGGAAAATATTGAAATAATTTTATTTAAATACTAACATTTTCATACAAAAAATTGGATTTTTTGGATTATATACCGTTTATTTAATGAAAAATCAATTATTTGGCTCTAAGTTTGAATTAGACTAAGTTTAAACGGGAATTTTCATATCTCATTGTTATAAAATAATATACTTAGACCTTATTTTTATTTTTTAAAGGGTGCTTATAATTTAAAATTCTACATAATTTTTCATAAATCTATAACGTATAAAGTTTTAATAATAATTTTTTTATACAGTTAGTTATAATCAAATAAAACCAATTAAATCATAAATTATAAGTTACCATTATCAAAAACGATAAAAAATTACTCAAATGACGATCCTTTATCAGTATTATTTGCAGATATAAAGCTGGATTTGATAATTACATCTAAAAAAAATTCTAGATTTTTAAACAGTTTTTCAATTAATGATAATGATAATAATGATTAACATTAAGGGCTTAATACTCTAAAAATGTAAAAATAAAAAATTTAAAATGTTTTTCGATTTTTTTTTTGCCTAAAAGATTTATATATACCCTAAGAATTCAAGTTTTTTTGGATAAATAAATATATAGGGTTTTATACATATATTTTAAAGGATTTTTTTTTGATTTAGATACGAAAATTTGATCAATTTTCAGAAATTAATTTTAATCAGCATATCAGAATAAATTATAAATCGAAAGGTTTATAAAATATAAAATCTTAATAAAAATATTTTATCTGTACTAATCACAACTTTCTATTTATATTTATCGTAAAATGGGACTGTTTTTTTAATTCAAAATTAATGGATTTTTTTTCTATATTTTTTTCTTATTTATTGATAAATAGACTACGAATATAATAAACATAAGTTCAGAAATAATTAAATGGAATAAGTTAAATTAAAATTAACCAAAAATAATTATAACTTTTTTCCCGTTTCTTTATCTTATCGTGTTTTTTACATTTTTTAATATATTTAAATTCACATTAAAAAAAAAATTATTACTAATATTATGAACTAATTCAATTACCTTCCTGTCGTTTTCATTTAACTTTTTATAACTAATTTTGGTCGATTTTAAGAAATTAAATATATGATATGATATGATTTTAGATCAAAAAAAAAATAACTCCGAGGAATACATACTAAATTTCTGTTGTTGGAATAATAATTATTGAATCATATATACCGAATTTATGTCTATGTGTTTTGCCTAAGAAGATTTATCCTAGGGTTTATGCACAAAATAAAAAATATTATACGTGAATGTGTGGGTATTTCAGTTATATCTTTCAAATAGAATACTTATTACCAACGACTGTTTTTTTAAATTTTTAAATTTTATTATTATAATCCTAATTGAGAGCATTACAATAAATATTTTCATAATTTCAGCATAATTGAACTTAGAAACATCGGGATTATTGAGTTTAATTAGTTAAATAACTAACTTTGTAAATATTCTTGTTTAAAATTTGTAAAAAAATGTGAAAAAAATGAGCTTTTTTTAAAATTAAAATTCCAATTATCGAGCTAAGTTAAATTAAACGAAAGGGTTTCTCTAAATTATGTATTTATTTGTATTAAAAAAATCATTTTTTATTATTAATTCATCATTCCTTTCAGTAATTTTCCCAGAATTTTATTTTTAATTATAATTAAATTTGAAAAAAGTAATTAAATTATTTTTTAGTGTAAAAATTGCTACTATAAATTAGTAAATTCAAACTTTTTTATTTCTCTTAGTTCATAATTTAAGAGAAATTTTCACACTAATTACTAATAGAATTGAATAATACACAGAATATAGCTTCATTATTTTTATAGGGGTTTAAATATTTGAAAAAACAAAAAAAAATTCAAAATATGTTTATAATCAAATAAATTATTAATTTAATTTTTATTGCTAGAATTTTGATATCACCGAAAGAATTTTATTGGAAAATTCTTGATTTTTTTTAAATAAATTATGGCGTAGCACATATTTAGTTTTGTAAAATCTTACGTGCTGCTATCATTACACAATTTCAAAACTTAGAAAAACACAATAAGAGTTCGCAATTGAGAAAAACTATGATTTTGAAGATTTGGGGGGGGGGGGGGGGTTTCAAACAAAAGTTCAGTTTAATTCAACTTAACATAAAAATAATTTTTGAAAAATCACAATTTTATAGGCTTGATATTGGGAATATTTTGTTGCACGCGCCTATAAATATCTCCATTTTTATTATGTTTTATTTGAGAAAGGGTATATATATTTGATCAGAAGATCAAAAATAGTCAAAAAATAAAATGAAGTAATTTTATATTGTATTTTTTTATAATTCACGAAAAAATCTATTCATTTATTTTTAATTTTAATCATACATTAAAAATTCTATTTTCTCAAACTTTCTATAAAAAATACTAAATCTCGGTATCATATTTTTAATAGATTACACCACATTTATATTATGATTATTTCAAAGTTATAAAAATATTACAAAGAAAAATATTAATTTCCAACAGATTAAAATTTTCTTGGTTTAAATCAAAAGATAATATCAAAATTAGCTGTTTCAATATATATTTAAAGTTTCATAGAACATAATTATACCCAAAATAATTAATTGAGAAGAAATTTTCCATTAAAATTTATGGTATAAACTAGTGTTAATTTTCTAAAAATCATTTGAGTTTTCTTTTTTTTCAAAATAATTTTAGAATTTGAAAAAAAAAAAATTCCATTTATTCTACAGATTTTAAATAGATATAGAAAAAAAAGAAAATGTGTTGTTTTATATTTTAGTTTTATTCAATTTTATTAAAATGCTAAGTCATAAATAGATTTTATGAAAAGCTATTATATAATTTTGAAGTGCAAATATTGAAATGTTACACTTAGCTTGGGATTCAGCCAATAATGTGAACACTATAGGTATATTAATGCTTATTGGCTATGTTATATTAATGTTTGTATGCTTATTCTATAGCATTAGTTTATAAATTCATGTGAGACAGGATTCATATAATCCTGATCTCTTTTCTGATTATACATTTATAATAATAAAGATTGATTATTTATAAAATATTTAGATATTTGGAAATTAGTTAGTTATAGTTTGTGGGACGAACTAATCAACATCAGCAAGCATTATTTTTGGAAGTTATCACACCATTAATAATTATTCAATTGCCGAGCAATTCGAAAAACCGCGGTAGATTCTTTTTATAATCAATAAAATTATCAATTTACTTTTCTATGATAAAATTCGAGATTTTAAGAACTTTTATTTAATTATGAGCTAGTATAAATGCGATTTTATTTCATTATTTTTATTTTAAATTAGAAAATATCTTAGTGGTATGAGTTTTAGCAAATAAAAAATAATTTACTATTAATTTATTCTTTTTTCTCTAAGAATCGGGGATTTTTATTTTTTTGATTTAATTTTTTACTTTTCGAAAACTGACATCTTTTTCTGATTTTTAATTTAGTTTTATGTTTTAATAATACATCATTGATACGCTCCTGTTAAATAATTAATTTTTTTAAATGTATATTTACAATTAAAAATCGAAATATTCTTGCAAGTTTTTTATAGATGTTTCAACTGATAAGAGCACTAGTCGAATTTTATTTAAGCAGTAATTTATTTTTTATGTTAGCATTTATATTTTCAATAGAATTTTTCGAATTTATAAGAAGATAAAATTCAAAATATATATGCGGTTGTTTTCTTCAATCCGGATTTTTTTTGGGGGCTCATGATGTTAGCCATGCCAACTGCACTTTTAGTAAAAACTTAATTAATAGTTTAAGGATATTATTACTCTAGAGGTTATAATTACAATAAATTATAATTTTTTTTCAAGAATTTGTATTATAAGTAATAATAAAGCATAAAGAAATATAGTTTCGTTAATATCACAAACATTTTTAGTGAATAACTTAAGATAAAATATGTGTTATAATAATTCTTCATAAATTCAAATTTTTTTTATTTAAGGTTTTTTAGCTTTTCTTGATACATTATTTAATATTTTCCATTTTATAAACGCAATGAGATTCTTGAAATATTTTATACAAAGGATAAGCATCTTTGTATTTTGACGTCTTAATTAATGAGTTTTGAAAATCCTTTAACTAATATTGAGCTGCTTAATATAATAACCTTTATAATGTGAATGAATATATCTGTAAAGAGATTGTGTCTTTGAATACTAAAATATTTTTGAAATACATTCCACATATATATTTGAAAAAAATAATGTTCTCTAAATTATGGTTTGTGTTCAATTAACGTTTTTTAACCTCATTAAACTATCCTGAAAAATATTCTCTATTAAGAAATAAAAAGAAAATTTTATTCTATAAACTATTGTTAATTTTTTCCCGAAAAATATTTTAATACGTAGAAAATAAAAAAGATTTGCTAAAAATAGTGATTTTTAGTCAAAGTACACTATACGTTGAGTTTATAGTAATAGAGGAGAGTTGGGCGATTATTTTTTCTGAAATTTTTGAAATTTTCGAAAAAAATATTTATAACCTATTTTCATGTTTTTTTATTAAATTTACCTATAATAAAACAGACTAAAGTGTGTATATGGTTTTTTGATTACCCTTATACCTTTAGGTGAATTTTTGAGGTTCACCGAATTTATTTCTTTGTTTTTTAAATAGATAAAAAGTCTAAAAATTATAAGTCTTATTGGTGAAAAAAAAATAATGCATTTGAACATATGTATGATTATGTTTTTCCAGAAAGGTTATATATAAAAAAATCCGAAAAAAAATGTTTAAATAATTTTTTTTGTAAATTACTTGCGTTTTTTGTTATTATCTGAAAAAAATTGTCAGGTTATTAAAAACTGTGTTTTATCCCTGAGGAAAACTCGAATCTTTTTAGATATATTATAAAATCGAATATATCCAACCAATTTTAAATAAAATTATTAAAAGAAGATCCTATATAGTCAAAAAAAACATTTAGATCCGGATGCTATATCAGCACCCACAATACCAATTTCTTACAACTTTTTTAATTATATATAGGTATTATTAACTCAACTTAGAAAATAGTAAATATGAAAAACTCTTTATAGATATAAATATGAATAGTATAGTTTATAAAAATCAATAATTAGAAACTTAATCGGTATATGATTGGTATATGATCTGAAAATTAATTGAAGAATATTAAATTTTAATTATAAAAAAAAGATATGCTGGATTTATAAATTTTAATTTAATAAATTAAGCTAAATCCCCTGAACCTCAATTTATTATATTGTGTGAAGATCATAAATTTGGTAATGTTATTTATCTATAAAAAAATTTCAGATGTAGATTTCCTAGATTTTTTAATAGGTATAATAATTGGTGGCAGGTTAAACATAAACTTCAAAATAAACATTGACTTAAAATTCAACTTCAACTTTAAAAATCAATTTAAACTTGCAACATAAACATCCAAGCTATATAACTTCAAAAACAAAAAACGTAAAAAAATCGATAGCGACAATTTCAACACCAACCACAATAAGAGTATATAAATGAATGGAAACTTTAATTTTAACTCGTCTTTAACAGAAGTTTCATTTCAATTTCAATTTAAACAGCAAACCTAGCTTCAGCAACGTTATCAGCTATAAATCCAACTCAAACTCAAACTCAAACTCAAACTCAAACTCAAACTCAAACTCAAACTCAAACTCAAACTCAAACTCAAACTCAACTTAAATTCAAAAAAAAACTACATTGACAAAAAACTAAACATAAGCATCAAAATATAAAATATAAAATATAAAAATGAATGTGCTAAAATGTATATTTTTAAACATTTTGATTTTTTTTATATTTTTTTATTCTGTATATTTATCAATTATTTTTTATAAGTCTAAATATAATTAGTGAACTTGTTTTTTAATAATTTTTTTACTTTAATATTCTAAAAATTTCATATAAGCAAAGAAAATTAAATTCCCATATTTCAAGTCCAAATTTATAAAACGAATTATACTTGATTTTTTTTTATTTACTTACCTTTCTTTTATTCTCTAGTTTGACTTTATTCGGCTTATTAAATTTTTTTATAATGAATAAGAAGTTTCATAAATGTATAAATTTCTTGTTTTTAGGAAAAATTTTCCGAGAACAAAAAATAAGTTAACAGGATAATTTAATTGTTTTTACATCAAGTGTTATGTTTTTTTTTTCAATAAGTGGATTGAAGAATCATGTTTTTCAAGCTAAACACAAACTATTAACCTCTGCTTTTATATATACTTCAAATTAATTAATATTTTTTTTTACATATTAATAAATATTTATATGTATATATCTGTAAGTCACACTTGGAAACCATATTATATTATTTTTTGTTATCTTTTTGAACTCAAACTTTCTACTTATTATGAACTTTTTCACGTATATGACCATTTTTTCCTAATAGAATGAGCCCTTTAATAAAAACTTGGAAAAAAATGTTTCTTTATTTATTCAAATATAATTCCAGAGCTTTGAATCAAAAAAGTCAAGTTATAGTATACTTATTAAAGAGTAATTTGAAAACTAAGAAATACGAATATTTAGAATCGAAGCTCCTATATTTTATATATTTATACTAGTAAAAATAGTTTTGATTTAAAGCTTAAACTCAAATAAGAATATAATATCTAAAAACATAAAAAATTAAATTAATGAGAAAAAAATAAATCAATCGTGAAATATTCAAATTTTTACAAAAAAAAAAAACGGATTTTTTAATAGGATAAAACACAATTCTTGATAATCTGACTATTAATTTCAGATAATTAAAAAGAATGCCATTAGTTTAAAAATTCATTCTTATTTTAGCATAATTTTTAGATTTTTAATATCCAACCTTCTAGAAAAATAGAATTATATGTTTTATTAAATTTAATAGATTATTTTTTTATAGAAAATTTATTCAATATATTTAAATACTAGACACGGCTATTCCAAAAATACAATAGAGTGGGAAAGTAAGCAATATATCACACCCTTCTCCTAAATCTCTCCCTAAAGGTTTTACCTCCGTTGGGCATTAATTTAAGGTATTGAAAATATTAAAAACTCAAATATAATACAATCAGATAATATTTTCGGATTATTTCTAACCTTTTTTCATTTTAAGTTTTACTTTATGATAGAATAATAAAAAAATATGAAAACAAAATTTAAAATAAAGTAAAATTTGAGTAAAAAATTATATTGATAGTAATAAAATAGGCTTCCCTGTAGAGCTATCAACTATTTATCTATCTGAAATGGGTGAAATATACCAACCGAAATACTCCGACACTTCTCAAATTACTTTATGTGAGCAAATTCCTAACAATTAAAGAGCCACAAATTAAAAAAATTTACTGAAAAAACAATTTTCTTCACCATTATATATTTTCTAATAAAATCATGAATCTAAAAAAATAAATAAAAATATAAACTTTCCCAAAGAACTATTGATGAAATTTCTAGTAGATGCTCAACTGGCGAATTGACAGAGAAATAATTTTGACTTTCATTTTTTGATTTTGGTTAAAATGTGTAAATTTTATTTTTTGTTTATTATTTTTTACTGCTATAGCTCTTCCATAAACAATCGAGTTAAAACAAGCCTAATCATTGTGGAATTGATTAGCTTGACTCTCTTAAAAAAAATTTTAATCGGAAATTTTTTGGACTTTCCCGCAACAAAAATCTGGTTAGAAAATGTTTTTGCATGCTATTCGATCCGGATTTCATGTTTTTAGATTAATCGAATATTGAATCTTCATAATTTAAATAACCGAGATTTTACTCTGATATTCCCAACCAAGGATTATAAACATCCAAGTAAAATTTTAGCAATTTGTGCTTCAAAAAGTATAGTAATTAAGCTTCTGAACTTTAGATATATATTTTTCCCTTTGGAGGAGTAATTTCCATCGATTCATTCATTATTTTTGGGAGTTTTAAATAAAATTAATATTTCTTATATTCTGGAAAGAGCATTGAAACTTCTATGCACTCCAACGATTAAAAAATAATTAAGACTCTAGCTTAAACTTTTTAAACTCAATATCATAAAGGTTGGACACTATTTCTGTACAATTTAACAAAGATTGTGTAATAATTACATTTTCACCACATAATGATTATCCCAAAATTATGGGAAATCACAATAAAAATCATTAAACAATTAAAATTTCAAGAATTTACTATTTCGTATAGTTTAGCATTATACAATATAGCTACCAGATCAGATATTTGAGCCAGCTCATAAGATTAATTATTTAAACAACCCTCTTTTCCTAATTGAGGAAAAAGCAAGCTGCTTAATATTTTCTTTGTCCCCACTTTATATTAGTATTAGTATTAGTTACCTTTTCACTTTTTATAAATACATTATTATCCCCTTAAATAATAACCTTATAATAAGGAAACTTACCCTAGCAGTATTAATCACCAGTCTTAACAGATTGTAAATATAGCTCTTATCTGATCGGTACCGAATGTATTCATTTAGTATTATAATATCTACTTTTTAGTAGAGATGGCGAATTTTAACGTGAAGTATAATCAAATTCCAATAAATTAAGGGAAATGTAGCAAAAGTTTCAAAATAAGAAAAAAAATATATAGGTTTTGAAATATCTTCTACTAGAGTTTGTTTTTATAATCAAATATCGAATATAAAAAGCTGAAAAAGATAATTTTATTACAAGGAAAAATAATATATCTGATAATATTTGAAGTTTTGATAGAAGCTATCGGGATAAAAAATTGTAGCTGAAAACTGAAATTAGGAACATAAGGTTAGATTTTTTTGAAGCTAAGGATAAGTTTTTAAATAAATAAAAATTATGGAAATTGTTAATCATACGCAATGATGACCAGATGGTATAAACTAACTCCGAATCTTTCATGGAATAAGTAAAACTATATTACGGAATCTTTTTAGGGAATTTTTTTTAATGAAGCGGCTCCAGAAGAAATGTGTAAAAAAATGAGAATCAATGTAGATGAATCTTATTTTTGAAAAATTATTCAACAAATGGATTTTAGTTTTTTAAATCAGCAATCTAAATAATCGGCAGCCATCATTAATTCGAGAGCTAATTCAGGTTCGAAATTGAAATCGGGAATTTGTTTGAAAATTTCAGAATTGGAGTATTTGAATTTGTAGATTAGATATTTACAAACTATAAGGAGAATTTTCCCACTCATTTCAGGAAAAGAAATTTCGTTGCTGAGTGCTTCTGAAAACATTGCAATTTTGTTATCCATCATTCTTTTGACAGTTCCAGACTGCATAGCCACTTTCTTGTCAATGTAGAATTCGAAGCCATCCCCACTTATGAATTTAGTTCTATCGCTTTCCATCGAACTTTAGCAAATTTTCGAATTCTTTTTTAATGCTATTTAGATAAATTTTCAGAGTAAAATTGGAGTATTCTTGATAAAATTTTTGTTCTCCAAATGTTTGTCTAAATGACGGATCTTGCGGATCCAAATCTGATTGATTTTGTATCCATGGATATTATAAATACTTTTAACTATCTCTCTATTGGATACCATTTTCCTTTTTTATTGGTAAATAGGCATTTTATCATCAAACTAAAGCATAGTCTGAGGCAGAGTTATCAAATCCTTGTACGTTTAACTATTGCCGCCTAAGGGCCTAACAAATAACAGTGAGTGAGGGCTAAATCCTAAAAATATTTCAGGGCCAATGGGATAAAATTGGTTTTCACTTTTCGGTAAATACAAGCAAATAATTAAAAATTGGTATTCGTATTTGGATGGAGTTCTGTATCATCGAATAGAAAACGCTTCTTTTTTATTTTTACGAATAGAAATCAAATAAACCTTGAGGTCTTTAGATTCGGAGGACAGCGATTCCAGAATAGGGCCATCTCGAAACAGTGGGAACCAATCGTTTAGCACAGCTGAGACATAGTCTGGTGCACAAGTCCAGATTTCGACAGTCGGACGGATTTCAACGTCTAGCAGCTATAAAATTCCGTGATATAAAAATAAAAAAAACGCCTAGCAGCTATTTGTAGGAAAGCTGTGTCGATCAATCCCACGTTTGGGTAAGAGCCTAATTTTATTAGTCCCGCTAGAAGTAAGCTCTGACTAGGAGCTCAGTAGTTTCAATGAACTATTGTTCATTGACAAAGAGCTTAATTATTTACTGCAAGTAACCTCAGTCACACAACTAATTGAATAAATTCCAGAGGAAGTTTTTCGGTTGGTAGATATTACCATTTTTCAATAGGATCGATGCCGGTAGTCTGGCAGATGGGCTTATTGTAGTTAGGATAATAGTATTTTCTATTCATCATCTTTTTTTGAGTTTTTTTTGGTATATTTTTTAATGGGTTATCTTAAAATGAGATTCTCCAATACAAAAATACATTAGGGTCTTGAAAAGGCTAAGGACCATAAAAAGCCTTTATTTTAGTATAAATTTAATTTTTTATTAACTTGTACCATGCAGTTCTGATCAAATCATTATTTCAATCCAAAAAAACCCCCTTCGTATGTTTAATCAGAATTGAACTCAGAATTGAACTCAGAATTAGAAACTTCATTTTTGATTTTTTCAAATAATCATTTTTCAGAAAACCGAATAATAGGTATTCAAGTTTTTAAAAATAAATAATCGTTCTAGCATCAACAGAGACTATAAAACAATCAAATGGATTTCTGATTAGCTTATTCGATAAGCTTATATTCTAAAAAATTTCAAATATTACTGCAGCTATATTATCTTTGAAATAAATATTTAATTCCGAGTAACTATAAGTATAAAAATAGAATTTTCATGTTGTAAAGCCCTTGAAAATTTAAAGGTTAAAGAAAGTTGAGACTTTCAAATATTTCCCAACGAATCTTTCTTATTAAAAGAAAACACCTCCCTTTCATGGTACAATAACAACTACTTTCAAAGCATCGTCTATACGGCATATTATTTTTTGATTAGGATAAAAACACTGTACTTGAATTGTGGAAAATCAACGGGATGTTTTAGAATCTCAGTATGGCTTTAAATTTGAATATTTTTAGAGTTAAGATAATTGACTATTAGATGTCCAAGTATTAAAATAGTTTCGGAAATGATTCCATGAACTCAGTTTAAATATAAATATAAGTGTTTTGTTTACCAGAAAGGTGTGGTTTTTCATATTTAGATCTATGCACTCAGTTTCATAAATTAGATTTGATGTTCTAATTGGATAAAAACCCCAATTTATATACTTTACTCGAATTTCACCCATTTTACTTTCTTTCAAAAAAAATTATCATATGAAACTAGTTAGAAAATAGAAACATTTAAATTCTAACAAGTATAATGCATCTGAATCTGCTTTAAATGCATATCGTTTTATTTCCAAGGATTATAACGATTTTTTTTGCAAGAAATGCTTCATTAGAAGTAGTCCCAATAAAAATTCCGCTGAAAAAATATCAACAACAACAACAACAACAGTAATAATAATAATAATAATAATACAGCCATTTCCAATCTATAATATCAGAAATAAATTATGAATATAAGGAGGTAAGTTACATGCCCTAAAAAAATCTTTGAATAGTTATAATTAAAATAACATATTATGTCTAAACCTTTTATTGTCTTAAAAATTTGTATAAATATATCTGGGTTAAATAAGCTCAATTTCTTCTTTTTTTCACACCGACAGTCTATTTAAAAGATTCTAAATTTGGATAATTTATTAATGGGTTTTAAAAAATGAAAGACTTATTGAAAATAATTATCCCCCTACACCTCTTTGTGATTTTTTAAGTATCATAGCCCATTAAAATAGGCTCAATGGGGGGGGGGTGATTAAAAATGACTTGTGACTTGTGTTTTAATTTTCCTTGTTTGCTGGTACCAACAGAAAATTTTAATTGTTTTCAAATCAAAATTTAGATAAAAAATTGACTTAATGCACACATAAGTTTTTTTTTAGACCCTTTCCTGAAGTTTTCGGCGGATTTTCATTTAAGATTATTTGAAAATTATTTTATTATTAGCCCAGATCAAAGAAATAACATATTTCGAATATAAAATCATTTAATATCCAATAAAAATGTATTATTAAAAATACATTACTAGTCTCTGACATCTATAATTGAGATTAACAAAATAACGCCAACTTTTCCGAGTTGAAGATAAATAAACTTCTTTAATGCCTTGCATAACATATTATCCTGGTTTAGGATATTCAAATACACATATAAATCGAATAAAAAGAACTATCTAATAAAAGTGATAGCTAATAAATAAAAAATGCTAAAATTGATTGCATATTATATTATTAATTATAGAAATTAGTTTAATACATTATTGTTTAGAAGGAGTGTGGCAAGAAATGGATTTATCATAAAAATACGTTTTCTTTAAGAAATATACAGTATCGGCGATTTGAATAAATATAAAAATAACTCTACATAGTTATCCCAAATCCTAAAGGATAACGGATTGTTGTGTTGTCAAAAATAGAGTATATATCAACTGGGAGCTTTCCTTTTGGTTTACTTTTTCCGAAGATTGTGGATATTGCGGATGGTATATTGTGCTCTCCATAAATTCCATTAATTATTCCTTTAAATCCATATGCACAAATTACTGCAGGCGCTTTTTCAAAGTTCGCAACATCATATGGATTTTTCAAAGAAATTACCGCCATATTTAAATTCTTCTCTAACACACGTTTAAGAATATTTTGCGGAAAGATAAAGGCCCAAGCATCTGGCGACTGGTCTCCTATGTAAACATTTCCACCTATAATTTCTGGGGCATTTTTGTTAACCATAGACCCCAAAATGACATGCGTTGAGCAATCAACAAGATTCTCCCAAGCAGAGCTATATACAGCATCTGTATAATTGGCCGATTGAATTTCAATATTTATTCCTAGCTCTCCAATATATCTTACCACCGCGTCATTTTGTGTAGAGTTTGGCATAAGAACAAGAAGTTTGTCGTTAGATCCGACTTTAAATGGAATTCCATAAGTTGGATCATTTTTTACTAGGGTTATAGAATAATTTGAAACCTTTTTTTCTAAATTTTTGTTTTTGGGATTGTTTACTGTTGATACAGCGTTAGAAATTTTAATACTAATGTCAGTATCATCATATTTATGAAGTTTATATTTTCTTTTAAGACTCAATATTCTGATTACTGATTCATCTAATTCATATACAGAGTATAACCCTGATGATATGTCATTTTTAACTCTAGTAATTAGTTCATCGTAGAAAGTGGTCTCTTCATTGCATCTAACAATTGTTGGCATTACTGCAATGTCGATTCCTGCCCTGAATGCTAATGAAACCGACTCCTCAAATCCAACATTTTTCAGAAGTGGATCAACACTCATTGCGTCTGAGACTACCACACCACCAAATCTCATTTGAGTTTTCAGTAAGCTGGTTATTATTTTCTTAGATAAAGATGAGGGGACAACAATCGAAGAACCATCTAGTTTACTTGTTATAAACGAGTTATCAAGAGCTGGATATTGGATATGCGCAGCCATTATCATATCAATTCCGTTATCTACAAGCGATTTGAATGGATTAAGTTCAACCTCATTAATTTGCTCAATAGTTTTGTTAACTATTGGAAATCCATATTTTGGATCTAAATACGAATCTCCCTCGCCAGGGAAGTGCTTCGCACATGCTATTATGTTTTGAGATTTAGTGCCTTGGAAATATTGATTTGCGTACTCTGAAACTATTTGTTGATGGGATGAAAATGAACGAACTCCGATTACTGGATTGTTTGGATTTGAGTTTACATCACCGACAAGCCCAAAGTTTAAGTTGAACCCTAAGGATCCTATTTCCCCAGCGATTGCAGAAGCGACATTGTAGACATATTTAGAATTCCCAGTAGCGGCCATAGCCATATTTCCAGGAAATACTGTACCTCCTCCTAAGTTTGTTACAGCCCCTCCTTCCTGATCAATAGATATAAGCATGGGAATTTTGTTACTTACCCTATTAGCCTCTTGTAATTGGTTTATAAGTACAGTTGTTTGATTTGCAAAAGGGGTGTTCTCAGAGAATAGAATTACACCTCCGAATTTGTATTTCGAGTACATATTTTGTAAATCGGGGGTTAGGGAAGTTACTGGTATCAAAGTTGAGTTACAATTTCCTTCTTTCCAAAAACGCAAATCTGGCATAAACTTTTGTGTAATCTTTTCCTCTAAAGACATTTTGGAGACAATTCGGGAGATTTTCGATCGATCAACACAGTAAATAGATCGATCTTTACAGTAATAGGAGCCACTGTAAAGGGCTGCCAAGCTGGCTGGCAGAAAAAATATAGCAAAAAATTTCATCTTTTATTATCAGTAAAAATACTAGCAACTTGGAAAATTCGCCCGTAGTAGGATATCTGCGAAGTTATTTATACGTATTATTATTGTCATTTTTTTGATCTCAAATCTGTTAAAAATCATGATCATGTAAATTTTCAATTATGGATCACTATTCTACATGTTTGGGCGTTACCAGCAAATAATTTGTCGAAAATCTTAATAGACATGATCGGCAGTTTTTTTTAACATTCAATTTTGTTTGGAAAAAATCATGATATTAGTAATAATCTAAACGAACATTATTCGAATTGAGAATATCGAATGGTTGATAAGCCCATATTTTCTTTAAATATTAATCACGATAATACAATTTCCAAACAGCCTGTTGTTTTTTTAACAAACAAACTAAGAAATTTAATCCTTCCAGGGTCCAAGGCAAAAAAAAAAAAACTTTTTGAAAATCAATAAAAATCTAAAACCACGTTTTATTCTGACTCGTATTGCTTATTGGTTTACATGCAGTTTATTCTAAAAAGAAGTATTAAACTTTTAACAAATCGGGGTTAAGAGTAAAATTAGAGCCTAAAGGGATTAATCCTTCCAATATTTTAAGGATTTTTAACCTGATTCGATATAAAAGATATGTTTGTTCCTGGAATTTATCAGGACAACCAGTGGGTAATATAATTTAGGCTAAGAACCCGCCCGCCATTTCTGTAAGATACATGATGGACGCTATCTTAATTATCTTGGCTTTGAAAGGTTTAATTGCCTAGACTTCAGGTCGTTTTAACCAACATTTATTGATTAATGTTTAAAAAATAATTATCTTGCTACATGATAATATGAATTTGAGAACCACTCATACGTAATATAGCTTTGTTTGTTTCACCTATTTTCCATCAACCAAATGTTTACATTAGATAAAAACCAAAGATGCAAATAACAAAAGTATTCCACACTAATAGATAACCACAGAAATCTTTGATTCTGGGTTATATCCTATAATTTTCGTCTACATTTAAAATCTCTGATACATTTGTATTGATAAAATGGATAATCTACGTTTTATAGTCTTGAACATGAAAAAAATTACCCTTATAGCTCAAAAATCTCAACCCTACCTGTTTGTACACTGCATCAATTATCATTAGTTGTATCAAATATCAATCCAATTATTGTATATATTTGGAATAATTTAGAAATGTGAACACAAAAAATGATCTTCATTAATATTACACCATATCTCTTCCCTATCTGTGCCCAATAGATTAATGAATTCTTATTTGTGAATTTACAAATTTATATTCATTGGATAAAAACTTAATCCAATTATAAAGCCCAATTTTTAACTTATTGATTTTATTGAACGAAAAATAGCAACCATTTTTGCTCCACCTGCTCTGAATGGGCTAGAGGATCTGGGATCAAGGGTCGTATTATTCAGACGACTTTGGATGAATCTATAGACTTTATAAAATGATTTGTTACTAAATTTAATGGTTTATTTTGATTTTTTGATAAATGTTGTACATTGGATTATTGAAACCTGTTTTTTTACAATATCTCTAAAGTCCAACTTGCTTTCCTCTACATGATTCTCTAATAATTTTAATTTGATGGCAAATATATTTGAGATATCTTTTCAAGACCAGGCTTTTTTTCCTATATAAGCCATTGGCTATTACAAAATTTAACCATAACTAAACCAATAAAAATGGAAAACCAATCTGGCTCTAGTAAATTTCAACATTTTACCAATAGAAAATTAACCTCTAAAATATAAACTTTGAGTTATCCAATAACTTTGCACTTGATCCTACCCCCCGTTTTTCCAAATTAGGAAAGTAGTACAAATTCAACAAAGAAGCGTCCGCTCTCAAGTTGAATCACCCATTTAGCACTTTTAGCCCATTCTGGTTTAAATATTCTTTGGATTTCTAATTGCAGCATCATTTCCTATTCAACAATGAGAATGCGTTAATGAAGAAAGGAAGTTGGTGCGATTGGCCTACATGACACTTCAACTAATTGTTTTGCCTATCACAGACATTGATTCAAAGAAATTGACTAATAAAAATAGCCTATTTTAATAACATAACTTCATAAAAAATATGCTTATGTCAAAGTTTTTAAAGGGCAAAAATTAATTGGAGTGCGCTGTCTGCCAATTCGAAATTGATGAAATGTCACGCATATAAACTGAGGTGATTTTCTAGAATAAAGTAATAAAATTCAGTCTAATCAACAAAATTGACTAACCTGGAGGATGGAAACCCGCTGGTATTTAACTCTTTCAGGTCTAGATATGCAAAAATAGATTTAATTTTCAGTCAAACAAACATTTTACTAAAAATAAACTTTTATAATTGGAATAATTTTAATTGCCACCGAATAGAAAATGTTAAATCTCACAAGTAAGAATCTAATACTTTTTTGGGCCCGAAAGGGTGAAATGAAGGAGGTTTGAGTTCCGTTGATAATT
>LSSL01000675.1:11639-25230 GCA_001953115.1 Smittium mucronatum | reverse complement strand
ATTCAATACTATTTCTGGTGATTTAAAGTTTTAGTCAATAGATTCCATGATTTTTATGCGCCAAAAAATATATGTTTGTACCCAAATTACCAATTATAGCCACCTTAGATGTATATGAAGTTTTATTTTAGCCACATGCGGTTCAATTATACTTCTGGGAGGAGACATATTAAATGTTGCCATCATATTGGATAAAAATAAACCGAAAATTACAATCCAATAAAAATCAGTGAATAAAATGAACTAATAAAAAAAAATTATATATGGCATTAAAGTACACGATTTTGTTATCTTTATCATCTTTTCTATCCCAAAGGTACTCTACCAGCATAAATATTTTCAAAAAAAAGGTAAATATTATACCTACAACTAAGATTATGGAACTAGACACTGCTAGTCAAAATCTGGTGATTCAGGACCGGCTCAAACTGTTGACTGAAGTGGTTTAGCAACTCTTAAGAGAAAATAAACGCAGTCCGCAACCAGGGAACCCGCAAGTCACTACAAGAATACCTGTAAACGACCTCACAGTTTATCCGGAACTCACCACAGCTCTTTCGTCAATTGAAGAGGATTTCTTCCATTCACCGCTAAAAGAAGAAGAGAGCAAGATCGCATTATAATCTTGCCCTAAAACTAGCTATATGAACTAAAACCCACCGCCTCTAAAAGATGCTGTCCTATATAAGATTCTAGCATCTTTTTCTCGAGCAACTAGACAAATCCACTATTACTTAAATGGCCGAATTCAAGAAAATTCCGGTCTCGATACTTCCATTGATCCGTAAATCACATTTTTAAACACAATGAAAGCCCTGGTAGCTGATGTAGCAGCCACAGTAGCCCTATTCAGACTATACAATCTCCATAAATATCTATAACTTCCTGAAAAGCACATTCAAAGTGTATAATTTGAATTCAAGCCGCTAATGGATCAATAGTCGTTGGATGCACTCATATCCAAGAAGCCTTCTCAAAGAAGAAAACGTGTACAGCCATTTTTCAGGTTCCAGCAGAGTAAGATTTCAAAATAATCGTACAGCTGCAAAACTGTTACAGCGCAGAAAACCACAGCTGTAACCACCTCTTACGCAATCAAAAAATCATCTGTAAACCAGTAAAATTATCGCGGGAGGGGTCGCAGACATGGGAGAGGATCTCAGTAAAGATCCAGAACAGTTTACCAGCAGGGTGGAGACTCGCTGTGTTCAAGCCGACATGGCACGAACTGGCAGTCAGCCGATGGGTTCAGGGCAGCTTGTCATAAGGTTTCAGAATTCCTTTCTAGCCCCAGAATCTCTGACGTCGAAAAAGTCATTGAAAAAAATGAAAAGTCGGCATGGAGCGAAAAATACTCCTACTTTTAGTTTTTAACTATGAAGCTTTTGATGTGAGCATTGGCTCTGAGGAGCTCCGGCGTCGCAGAGGTCCCTACAGGCCCTTTGCTGAAGTTTCATCCGTATCGATACAAAAGTAAGCTGAACTAAGAGAACAGCAACTTTCTGACGGACAAATCAGCCTCCCTCTTAGACAAGAGTGCAATCAAGGAAAACCATCCGAAATAACCAGGATTTTAAATCCAGCTTTTCATGATCCCGAAAAAGACCGGGTTTCAAGGCCGGTCCTAGACCTTTACAAGCTCAATATGCATGTAGAGGAGAATAGTTTCAAAATTTAAACTCTGTAGTCCATCTGTCTCATGATTCGTAGAAAGGATTACTGTCTTCATTAGATCTCCAGGATGCATTAATGCTTGTACTAATATACAAGTTGTGCGGAAAGTACCTAAGCTTTTATTGAAACAGCAGCTGCTTCCAGTATCGCGACCTGCTTTTAAAACAATCGCTTATTCCGTTGGTCTTTAAAAAGATTTTTCGTTCTGTTTTGTTATGGGCCAGGTCAAAAGGTATGCATATCTCGGAATACCTAGAAAATATCCTAATAATGGGAGAAACAAAAGATTCATGTGCTGCGATCTCATAATTGATATACTCCAAGCTTTCTGAGCCTCTATTCAAGGTCAAAGACGAAAAAATTTCTACCTCACAGAGCCCATTCAATCGCCCATCTTGGGATGGTAATCAATACCAGAGAAATAGATCTCAAGGTGCTCTCTACCAAGATTAGATATCTCAAACAAGAAGCCAGCAATCTACTGAACTTTGGACAGAAATATTTGAGATTTCTGGAGATTTTTATTTAGAAAGCTCGTTAAATATATATTGTCCTATTTTCAGTCATTCTTATGCTTTGATGACTCCTGAAACTAAAAAATCAGGTAATATCGAGGATTAATTCTTGGACGCCGACAGTAATTCTAACAAAAACTGATATAAAAAACCTATTTTAATGGAAGTGCAGATTTTCGTCATGGAACGGTCTCTCTTTCTTACCTGAAGTTGCGGAAATGGAAATTTTTACAGATTTCAGCTACACAGTCTGTGGGATAGTAGCGGTACCCAAGAGGTATTATTAAATATGGAATCAAAACGAGGAAAAGATGAATGCCGAGTCCAAGGGGCTTCTCGTAGTAATTTATGCTCTCAGACTCATGAGAGTGATACGTCGCTCATTTTTGGTCTACTCAGACAACAAGACTACACTAGATTATTTAAGGAAGTTTGGAGGAACAACTTTCTCCGAACTACTCGTGATAGTGGAGAAAATATTGAATGTTTTCTTGAAAACAAATAAAGCCCCCCAGATCACATATTTTACTTCGGCGCTCAATCCAACAGATACAGCAAGTAGACTAACCGCATAGACAGTGCGATCTCTATCACGGGAGACATTCAAACACTTAATCTAGTATACGTCCAACAAGATTTTAACCTATATGCATTCAAATCAAACAGAAAGATAGAGGTCTAATTCAGCTGGTTCCAGGACACGAAGGCTTTGGGCCATAACTAACTGATATATAATTTTTCAGGTTTCAAAAACCTTTACAGTCGCCAGACATGGAACCTTATATCACAAGTATTACAGAAAGTCTACAGAGAACGTATAAAAATGACTATCGATACACTAATGTGGAAATAAACCATACGGTTTCCGGAAATTATGGCACTGTCAATTTCTCAGCCATAAATTCTGCAGTAAAACGCGATAATAGCAGATCCAAAAAAAGCAGAAAGTCTCCGCTTTCGTAAAACAAACACTGGATCTTGATAGCTTGGAATATCAGCGCTTTTTCCTCAAAGTTCAAGGTCTCGGAACTTATACCGTTGATTTTATTCTTTCCAAAAAACTACTTTTCAGACTTTGCTTCAGATACAGCTCTGTCCAGCAGCGGTTTCTAGACTGGCGAATCTCAAATGAAATAAATACAAATATTTTGGCCTCACAGATAATCAACTATCTTGTAATAATATAATCAGTGGAAAAACTGAAAGTAGGCTCCATAAAAGCATAAAAATCCGCTTTAGTAAAATTGGCGGAAAATCCAGCCGAACTATAAAACTATCCGATGTTCTGTGAGTTTAAAAGTTCATCGGAAGATGATTCGATTATATCATTTGTTAGGCCTAATATAGATATCACCCGGATTATGGATCGTTTTGAAGAATGGGGGGCTTCATCCAGCCTCTATATCAGGAATCTTATCGCTAAGCTATTGTGTCGTTTATCAGTAACAAACCTTGAATTAATGCCTAATGGACACGGAGCTGCTGGAACGGTGGAGTAGAGCTGGGTAGGAATTTTTTCGAATTTTTTCAACTTTTTTTCAATTTTTTAATAGTGTTTTTATTCATTTTTATTAAATTTAAAAATAAATTTTTAGGAAAAAAAATCAGTAACAGGATTTCTTAAAACCAGCAATGTTCTCAGAATAGACGAATGGCGCATCAAAATTGCAGCATGAATACTTCATTTAGTTATAGTAGCGCCAAAAGAATATTATGGTAGACATCCAATTGAAAATATCTGTTAAATAAGTCCACGCACAGACCTTAATCTATGCTCTGTACTAATGTACTTAGCTTATAAGAAAAAGTTAGCCTTGATTCTTTGCCTAACCCCCCGTACTAATATTATCAAATGGATTGTTAATATATTGTTGAGATTAATTAATTATATTTAAAGACTGCTATCAGTAGATATCATTTCTCGAAATATCCGATCGATATCTGGCCTAATTCAACGCAACTCAGATACATCTATGCTTAAGGTTAGAGCCATTTGTGCTACACTGGCAACTAAATCTGGGGTATCTGCAGATGAAATAGCTTCGCACGCATTTACGTTGAACTATTCCATCTGCAGATACCTATTATCGTCTCGCAAAAAACTCTCAGAATAAATCGACTGAGTAGATATTAAATTTGAAGTAGCTTAATACCTCTCCTCTCAGAAGTATAATGTGAATAAATCTTCGATCTAGAGAATTCGATTAATTCTAAAAATATCCCTTTAAAGTTAATTAATTATGAAAGCAAAAAAAAATTAAGGCGAATTTTCTGCATTCAGAGAAACCTCAATTTAGTAACATTGGAATGATTTATCACTATAGAAATTATTAGATTAAATATAACAATCAAATAAAAAGAGATCTTATATTATGTATATGAATAAGGAATATTTAAGATATTTTATTGGAAAAAAAATAAAATTTGTGTATAACTGCATATTTTGTGTAAAAAAAAGTATTTTTTTGTATAGATACTTTTTGAAATAGAGAAATTATCGACTTTATATAGTTATAATGATATGATACACTAACTGTATATCAAATATTATAAAAAAACCTACCAATACTATTACTATACATAAAAAAAATTTATCAGTAAATTTCCTCATTAATTTTGTTACGCTTGTCGCCAAAAGCAAGTTTCAGGATATGCCACACACTGGCAAAAGATTACAAAAAGTACTAATGATTAATTAACTGTTAAAAAATTTAAACCCGTATATCCTAAAAAAACCTAAAGCAGAACTTTTTATAATAATAATTATAGAATTCGTCACAAAGTGGTCGAAAATAAACACCATGTAAACAATCTAATAGATTGAAACAATCAAATTTTAATATTTAATTCTACTACATTCCTTTATACAATTTTTTACACTATTATTACCTTCATACCAATAAATCCCATTATTAAAAATTTTTAGAATTAAAATTTGATTGAAATGAATCAAAAAAATTTGAATTGGGTTTGTCTTTAAAAAACAAAAATTTATTTATTTATTTATTTTTTTAAAAAAAAAAGAAAAAATAATCAATTTAGGTACACTTTAGCAAACTTTTAAACCAAAATAATTAATAAAAATCATACAATTTTTTTCTTTTTTATAAAGAAAAATGTTTTATTGGCTAAATGGCTTTTAAAAAAAACATTAAATATACCCTTTCTCATATAATAGAGTATCCTAAACTTCGGGATCATTTTTCTCCTTAAAAGACTGTTAGATTTAATTATGACCATTCTGAAACTTTTGGCTTTAATAAATCTTGTGGGCATATTATTATTTATTTAATACCCTCTTTTTAATAAATTGTCTAAAAAAAATCCTTTATCCTTTAAATTGGTTTTTGATTTTTACCTTTAAAATCACATTTAAAAAATCATTATATCCACCATCGTGAAGTCAAAGAACAAATATTCTAGATTATATATATATATAACTGTATAAACTTAGTTTTTGAATAATCTTTGATTCATTTTTCTTTGTCAAGCTAATATATATATATATATATATATTATTGTGCAAAATTTACTTATATTTATCTATTTTTTTTCTTTCGCTTGCTTTTGTTTTAAATTAATAAAGTTTAAATTAATTGATTTATCTATTTTTAATTCTGCATATAAATTAAATTTAAATTTTTAAAAATACAATTCGATAAATAAAATATGATATTTTATTATAAATGCATTATGTTAATTTATCATTGCTTACTGGATGATTTATTTTGTTTTCAAGTAAAATGAAAATATTCAATTCAGTAATTTTTTTTCAAGTATAATTTTTTTACATCCCTGGGAAATTGCTTGTAAATAGAGTAATTAATTCAATTTAATGTTCATAATGGTAATTTCTCAAAACAAAATATTTACTTTTAAATTTCCCAGCTTAAATATTTAAAAAATATGTTTTATACATATTTTTTATCAGTTAAAAGTATTTATCATGAAAATTTAATTTTTTAATAGTAGAGTCTATTATAATATTTTTTGCAATTATTAATTTATTTGAATTTATAACAAAATTTTGTAGTATTTATTAGATAAATAATATTTCGGGGGGTTTTTTATCGATAATTCTTTTTATGTTAATAAAAATTTCATATAAAAGTTGCATTAAACACTATAAACCTTTATTTTAAAGATTGAGTTTTGAAAAATTGAAATTTAATAAACTAAAATCCACAAATAATTCTTTTTTTTTTTTAAATTTATAATTTTTGAAAATTTTCATCAATTTAAAAAGCTTTGATCTTCGAATATGTATTTTAAACATAATATAGATATTAATATAATGAAATTATTAGTTATATTTGGATCTGAAATAATGATAATGTAATTTTTAAAACTCGGCATAAAAATGTTAAATTGTTAAGCTGTAATTTTTAACTTGTTTTAAAATTTTAATATTTAATTTGAATATTAAAAGTGCAGTAATTAAATTTTTGATAGTTTATACATGCATTTTATAGGAGAAGAAAAATAGCATCTATTTTATCTTCCATTATAGAAAATTGGTTCAGCAAAATCGCATATCATATTTAAAAAAAATATGCTAAAATACCAAAAAACATAAAAAACATTCACTTTATTTAAACGAAAAATATTAGAAAAATAATTTTAAAATTATAACATCACTTCAAATTTTAAAAGAATATATATATAAAAATTCTAAAGATTTTAATAAGCTTTAATATTTTATAGAAGACCGTATATACTGATATCATGGCCAAAATATTCCAAAAATAACTTTATATAATTCATATTTATTAAAAATATGCGGATCAGCTACCAAAATTGAGAAAAATGTTACAAATTTTAGTTTAAGTTTCATTTTAGTTTTGTTTAAAATTCAATTTTGTGGATTAGTGTATGAAATTTAATATTTATGACATTAAGATTTTTAGCTTTATAAATTTACAATAGAAAATTTAATTTTTTTCTTAATTTTTTTGGGATTTATACCCGTTAAATTTATCGGGTTATTTTCTTTTATATCCCCATGTTGTTAAATAAATTTTTCTTGTCTTAAATATGATAAAGGCCCAAAAATAAAATAAAATAAAATATCTGTTACCTTTCTAATACGTATCCCAATTTTAAAATTAAAACCATATCCTAAATTTCATTTTCCATCATATTGAATTTTTTTTCAGCTACATCCTCTCCTTTGCTACAATATCTAACTCAATTTCCATATTTGACTCTTATTGCATCCTTAATTTCATAAAATAATAGAAATAATGTTCTTTTTTGTCTTTACAAAAGTCTTTTTGCTATAGGTGAAATACCAGTTCGTTATCTTTTGGATAATCTAGCTAAAAAGCACTTTTAATGTAAATATTTTGTTATAAACTACCCAAAAATTATTCTCAGACATTTTTTTGTGAACAGCTACCAAAAAAAAAGTATAGCGTGGTAAAATATATTCTTTATAATTTCCATATTTACAGCCATTTTTTACAAATTACTAAAATTTTAGCACCTGAACCCATTATACATATACATATTTTTATTTTGAACCCCAATTAATCCAGTTTCCACAATTTTTAATTTATTTATGAAGATTTATCTTTGCTTAAAATGAATTTTTTTTTATGAATATTTTTTCACCAATTTTTTTTAAAAAAGATGGTTTCGAGATCAAAGTAAGAAAACTCAAGTTATTCTATTATCCAAGTATAATTTATTCAAAAATATTAGGATTTAATATTTCATAACAGGAAAGGGAAATTTAAATTTTATAATTTTTAAAATCAGTTTTTTTAAAAATAATTTAATATCTCGATCTTTCAATCTTAAGATCCATGTCTTTCTCATAAAAAAATCAGGCTTGCAAAGCCCCTTTCGACTTTTTTTTTCTTTTAAATTTACAAACTAAGATTCTATTTAGATGGGAAATAATATAGCTTTTTTTTTTTTCGCATGTAGATTTTTTGGAAGAAGATTGTTTTAAACCAATTAAAAATTTGGTTTTAGTAACAATATTATTATATGAGATTAATTATTGTCTTTTATAAAAATTTCATATATTTGATCCGGTATTTAGTACTTTTTGGATCATAAATAAAGATAGATATTCTGGCTATTTTTTAGAATAAGGAACATATTATGCGATAAATGAAATTTGTTGGTAATTTAGATTCAAATTTTATCTATAAAATATTATTTTTTTTAATTTTAATGTTCTTTTTTCAATACTTGAACATTATAATTCAAATTATGAAAAAAGCTATATAGTTTTATTTTTTTATCTAAAAAATATAAAAGCTCGCCTGGAATTAACACTGATTATTTTTTTAAAAAGGTTTTATATTTTTGATTCCATTATTATTCTTCAAAAAATCTATATTATTAATTTTGATAATTTTTTTAAAACATATTAATTACTTTATAAATTATTTAAAGCAGATAATTAGCTATTTTTATATCGAATTCCATTGAAAAGAAATTCGGGAATTAATAAAAATAATATGTTTCTTTTTTAAAAGAAAATTTAACTTTTTATGAACAGTTTTTTGCTAAAATATATCTAAAGCTATCACATATAAAATTAATTAAAAAAATATTTTTAATTATTTTATATTTTTTTTATCGATTATTCATTTCAATTTTACTAGACAATATAAAATTATGTATTAATCAATTTTAAACGATTTATTTCTTAAGTCATCTTTACTTATTAAAATTATTGAAAATTACTGAAAATAAATGAAACAGATATCAGAAAAAATGGAGGATTATAAAATATATGAGATTATTAAAATAAATCTATTAATAATGTTAGATTTATTTGTTTAAAATATAAAGTAAAACTATTTCTATAGTTAATATTTCATATTTATATGGTGTAAATCAATAATATATGATTTATTTCTGAATTTTAGATCTATAAATCTCAATACTTATATACCTAATTGATTTAGGCTAACTGAATCTGAAGCTCCCTATGTTTTAATTTTTTGCAGAATCTTGGAATTAAAATTTCAAAAAAATCTCTATATCTTGATTCCAATAGATTTAAGAAAAATATATATTAAAAATATATTATGAATATAGAAGTAAAAATAGAATAACCTTCTGATATTGAATCCAAAATAGAGTTATCGGAACTGCTGCCTTAATTGACCAATGAAAGTATTCATTAAAATATACTAGATACTTCTAATCTGGTTTAGAAATGAGGTACTATACAATTTAAAACTAATTCCATGAATTAATCTCTATAAGTAAAAAATAAATAAAAATCTATGCTATTGTTATCGACCTCGTGTTAGCTCCATATTTAGGATGTGATAAATTTAAGAGTGTTTCAAGAAGAATATTATGGAATTTTTTTGAATATCAGCCTAATCATAATCCAATTGAAAATTGAATTTTATCTCAGTTAGTGCTTAAGTTTTTTTTATTTTTTTTTGTATTAAAAAAAAATTTACATGTTAAATCGAATATTATTTATGTGGCTCTAAATCCGAAATATATGTATTTAATAGAGATGTCATTGTTTTTTAATAATGGTTTCCTATATGAATATTTTTATAATGTATTCTAAAATTGCAATTTATGAACTATTAAACTGAAAATATCAATTATTTTTAGTTAAATATAATATTTAAAAAAAAAATTAATTTTTTTTATGTATAATGCTAAAAGATCAAAAAAAAAGAATAATGTATGTATATATTTTTAAATTATTGATTTTATATACATATAAATTTTAATTACACCCCTCACCCTCATCAAACATGCCATAATGAACTTAAAAAAACATTATCCCGAAAATATAATTATTTTTGTGTAAATTTGAAACTTTTTCTATCCAGAATATACATATATTAAACCACCTTATCGTTAATCTTATTATATTTTACACGAGTTATATATTTATATTTATTTTAATTTATATATTATAGACGTTTTTAAGAATTTATAAATTTGAAACAAGGGTAGTTTTTGCTCAAATTTCTTTATGAAAAATTAGCCAATATTTAAAAATCACGAAAAATTAATATTTTTTTTCTATAAAATATCAGCAAATTATAATTTTTTTTGATTATAGCCCATAGCCAACGGAAAATCGATTTTTTATTTTATTTTTAATACAAATTTATGTATTAAATGAGTATCAAAATATTGTGAATAAATTAAAGAGGGTTTCTTAAGAATAACTAGATATAAAATCCTCTATCATTTTTATAAGCTTGAAAAGAAAGTCATAAAACGTCCTTTGAAAAAAGTTATATGTATTATATTAAAGTTTAATAGAGATTATTAGAGTATTATTTTTAATTTTAAAACTAAAAACATTGGTATAAATTATATGGCAGCTTATTTGAGTTAAGAAAAAAGTTAACTCCTTATTATACAATTTTTTGAAGATTAAAAAATTTGCATAAAATATTTAATTTTGACTATTTTTGTTATTTAATTAATCATGAGTGTTATAATTAAAGATTTTAAAGTATTTTAGAAGGGGTGGGTAGTTGGAAATAAGAATTTTTATAAATAAATGTAATTTTTATAATCATAAAATAAGCACAACTAAAACATTATTTTTAAATAGATGAAAATTAAAATAATCGAATAAAATAAATTATTCTGTGTAATAATTAGCTCTAAAAATTTTCAAGTTACTTATTGAAGAATAATTTGTATCAATATAACCACTTAAATCACGAGTTAAAAACACGATTTTTATATAATATTTTAAATATTTTTTTATTAAGCTATTAAAAAAATTCCGGTTTTTTTCGGAACAAAAATTAAATCAAATCATGGTGTTATTAAATTTCGATTAAATCAAATTCAAATTCAAATATTTTTTTTAAATTTTTTCAGGCTCCCTCAATTTTTTTTTTGAAAATTATTATTAATACTCGATTGAAAAAGTGAACCAGTTAAATTTAAGGTTTTATTTTAAAAATTAGTTTAATATAAAAATTTAATTTTTCTATTTTAAAAAAATGATAATGTTTAAATGGTTTATCAAATGATCTCTTTAAAATATTCTTCCAAAAATGAGCTAAAAGTTTTACGTGATGACTTTAAACTAAACTGTATTGGAATGATTTTATTATTTCAATAAATATATCTATAAAATAAAAAATAGCCGAAGTTGAACCCCCCCCCTCCTTTTTTTTTTAAAGGGAATTTATTTATAATATTAATGCTAGAGAAAAAACTAAAATAAAAATACAATATAAGGAAAAATAATTAAATTTCATCCCACTCCCATCTGTCGCTCTAGCGGCTCCGTACACACTGGGCATTGGTTCAAGGTGAAGTTGAACCCTTTAAAACCATTATCTATTATACTGTAATATCAAGTGAATTTTTTAAATTTTTTACAATTAAAACAAGTTTTTTTTGGATATCTAGCAAAAATATTTCCTAAAGAATTTTTTAATTTTATAATATTTGTTTAGATATATTTTCCATGTTAGCGGATATTTAATATATATACATATATAACTAAGTCTTATAAAGCCTTTCGATTTTTTCCATATAAAAACATGTTCTCATTATATTAGTTTCAATGAGAATGAGATTTTTTTAGTTATTTTTAAAGCTTATAACAAGATAAGGATGAAATTCCACCCCCCTAACCCCCAAAAAATTATGATTATTTATATTTCTGATTTGATTTATGAAAAAAAAAAAAAATTTTTTCTAGTGAGGTATATCTTTTTTTTGAATTTTAAGTTAATTCCGAGCCAAATTGATTCATTATTCATTATCGACCTAGATAGGTAATATTATAAATGTAATTTATAAATAATCCATCCCTTCCTGTTTTTATTATAATCTAAACTATTGTGCTTAAAACCAAGCTATAAATATCCATAATAGTAATAATAATAATAAAAGGGGGCTTCAATCAAAAAAATAGGAGTTTATAGCTATAGAATTTAATGTAATATTACAAGTATTTAAAAAAAACACTAGCTTTAAGTATAAAAAACATGAAGTTTTCTAATGGTGATATTGGTATTTATGACTAATTATATGCTTTTTTTTTTAGTTCTACTAAATGAATATTTTGATTCAATGTTCACCAGAAAAAATTTCTATTTTTATTTTTTACTAGTATTGAAATCATAATTTATTAATCCCTAAAATATTACATATATGTATATTAAAAGTTAAATATAATTATGTAGTATGTTTATATTTTGGTTAGTTAATATTAATCACAAAATTTACATCAGAAAAGGAAAAAATTATTTTGAAATATCCACTTTTTCTAAAAACATCCTTATTTAATCAAATATCTCCAAAATTTTGTTAAACAAAGCACCTTTTTATCCACATTTATTTAAAAATCACCAAATTATTTTTTTCATTCCAAATTTTTTACAATTACAATTTAACTTGTTTAAATGAAGTTTTGGTAATTTTTTTTTTTTTGAATAAAAAAAAACCCCAGGTTAGTAAACTAATTTAATAGAATTCAAATACTTGGAATTAGATATTTAAAACGTGGTTGAAAACAGCTTAATGTGTAAAAGGCCACCAAAATAATTAAATAAAGGCACTTGTATTCAGTGATATTCAAAAATTATTCCTATATTTAACTTGTTTATTACTGACGGATTTAAAAATAAAATTCCTTAGTGTTCGGGACCGCCAGGAAATTTATCTTTAATCATGTCTGACTTAGCCTGACTTATTTTACCCCTGTTACATTTAGTTCGAACAAAGCATTAAAGGAAATTAATAGTGTTTATAAATGGGTTTATATTTGAATGGGCATGACTTAATTATAACAAACACAGTTTATCATTGTATATAGGTAATAAAAAATTCGAAATAGACTTAAAGAGCTGTTACTTTTTTATTCACATTGGCTCAGAACATATCTTTAAATATATTATATTTTGGAGGTTTTAATCTTCAATATACAAACAAAGTTAAATGGGCGATTTTTTTTTGTATCACGGAATTTTATTGTAGGATATCGTCATTAAAAGCTATACTAAAAAAATTTGAAAAAAAGAAAAAGACGAATAGAAAAGACTATTATCCTAACTACAATAATCTCCTCTGCCGAACTATCAGCTGCGTACCTATGGGAAAGAGGTGCAATCTAACAACCGAAAGACCCCACCCCCCCTGGCATTTCTTCAAATAGGTGTAAGACTGAGACTTCATTTAGCCAAGAATTAGGCTCTTTGTGAATGAAAAACAGTTTATTGAAACTATTGAGCTCTTATTTATAGCCTACTTTTAATAGGATCAATTTATTACGATATTAGTATAAAGTTTAATACTCGTTTATCCAAAGTATGAAAACTTTCGCCACAATAATCTAAAAGAATGGGTATATAAGACCAAATTAGCTATTTTTTATTAAAAAAAATATCCAATTAAATGTAGATTTCTGAATTAAACAATAAATTGGA